>JAJONI010001705.1:0-10674 GCA_022190145.1 Pezicula rhizophila | reverse complement strand
ATGCCTTTTATCATTTTTTTCAGCACTACGCGAGCTACCTTGTTATACATAGGATAATTAACAGTCGAGAGACAAAGGAAGTAGTCAAGGAAAGAATTAGCTCTACCAAATGTAAAAACAAGTTAGGAACTAAAACCAAATGGTAACTTCATAATCCTCTTTATTCTTAAAAGTCAATGCAGCATAAGCCAGACTATGCAACACTGCACATACGTCAAATTATAGCGTGAAGGTTGACATGTGAATCACATATGTAACCCCTGAAGTATCTGTAACACATTTTTCATAACGTGAGATCAGTTTTCTTCCTGTCACCAGGTTGCCAAGTTGACATTCCCTTTTATACCCATGCATACAATAACGCCCCATACCAGATCTTTCACCCAACTCGTAAACGCCATGCAAAACTTCCTTAAAGCTATGTAAATCACACAAATGGATGTACACTGAGGGCGTTCATTTCTTGCTTTCGTCAACCGCTCCCATATCTTTCAATGCCCCAGCCAATCGTCTATAATCTCTCAATAGTTCCAGAACTTCGCTAATTCTTAGCTCACCAGGATTTTGCACTTCCATGAATCGTCGGATTGGAGGAGCCACTTTAGGAACTTCCTTGGGAGGCAGTTGTGGTGCTAGATCTGGGAATGCCTGACTATTTGTGAGGAAAGATTAATGAATAGAGAGGATGAACAACTTACAGTAGTCAAATCAGCGACACCGCCATCGGGGACATGTTTGCTGGTTGTTTGTGTTGGTGTTGGTGTTGGTGTTGGTGTTGGACTGGGCGTTGGACGTCCAAATCCTCGCATTACACCTCCCATACCAGCAATCCGGTTCATAGGATTCAAGGAGTTTCCCAGATTTCGCATGGACTCCACAATGGGAGCATTTACCATCGTTGGGATGGAGGTACCAAGTGGAGATGCGGTCTTCTCTTGCCCCTCTTCTGCGAATGCTACTCTTTTGGAACTTCCAGTTCCACTTCCAGTACTCCGACTGCTATCTACGCTTCGGTCCCTTGATGGCTTTCGACCCGTAATCATGCTTAAAACTCTGTCACTGGGCTTGTCATCAGAATCACCACGGTTCCTTGTTATGATTTCTGGACTATTTGTAGTGCTGTCTCCACTTGCTGAACCTTCATTCTCCTCCTCAGGAGGAGGAGTGCTGACAAGTTTTCGTGCATCATCAAGAGTTTTGGGCACAGCTATATCAGATACTTTTCCATCCTCACGGTCCTTGAGCTTCCCAAGCAAGAACTTGTAGCTTTCTCCAAGACTATTGCCGATGTTGCTAAACCCCTGGTCCGCGGTGTTAAGTATCTTTTCACTGGCCTCACCTATAGCCCTAGCTGGTGGCTGAAACAAGTCGCTGAGTCGCCTATTGTTTGGCTGTACAGTAACTGGTCGAAGACTTGACGTTGGAGATACCTGAGATTTAGAGAAGGTTGGACTCGTAGCTGCTGGACTGACTGAGGTAGCAGGCAGAGCATGGCCGCCATCCAATGCCAGCGAACTTGGCTTCTCTGCCCGTGGAGAGGCGGGGCGACTGTTGCTTTTGGGAGGACCCGATAGTACTTCGTCTTCTCTAAGTGTTGCAAGATCCACTGTCTCCAGAAAAGTGATAGCGGCCTCAAGATTTGTCAGGCAATATGCTGCTTCCCCATCAATCTTGCTTTCACATCGGAACCTCTGAATAAAGTATAGGTTGCTAATCACATCGATTCCTTCTGGTCGAGACGTAATTAATGTATAAATGAGCATAGGCATGATTTCGTCTGCCGATGAAGATGGATGGAAGTGCGACAACGTATCAACGATAGCCTTGTGAGCTAATTTCAGATGATGGAGCTTGCCTAGTGGATATCTCTCATCGTTCATGGCGATCAATTCATCCCTAGCACCTTCAAGCCAATCTCTGATTTCCTTTTCCTTGTTCTGCGTTGCATCTGGGTCTTCGCTAGATTCTTGCCCAAGGACGATTCCCAAATCAGTAAGACCAATTCCAACTACTGACAGAGCAGCTGTCTTTGATCTGAGTTTTTCATCCTGTGCTTCATCTTGAGTACTCCTGTGTCTCCATATTCTTTCATATATACCTTCTGTCACCCTCCTTTCAACCGCCTCCTCAAGAGCTATGCGTTTCTGTTCCAAGGCCTTTCGAGCTCGTTTTCGCTCGGCAATTTCCTCGGGTGTTAGCATTTGCTGCTCGGAATCCTTTCGTTCAGGGGGGATCTTTGGTCGGTCTTTGTTGCTTATAGAATCTGCTTTGGCTCTTAGTTTGCTCGCAAGTGACGAGACAGATGGGGCAGGCGAACTTTCACGCTGTTCTCGGTGCTGCCGCGAAGATAAGGCAGATATGTGAGTGTTGATATGCTGTGCAGCCACTACATAAAAGTCCTGAAATAAGCCAGATAGTTTGTCTACTGTTGGCGGTGTGGGATGGACTTTGGCGGACAGAGAATCAATAAAACTGGAAGGAATTAATAAATGCGGGATTTGTAGATTGGATACGTCCTGACCTATCCGTTAGAGCAACGAGCTCTATTGGGAGCTCGTCGAAGTCCATAGGCAGCTTTCCCGACCCCCCGGCCTTTTCATCATCTTCCGAAGTCTTTTCATATACATCTGGCTGTGGAGCAGACACCTTTCGGTCCTTAGAAGCTCCTAGTTTATCAGACATAGATACCGCGGGGACCCCGTTCTGAATTGTGCTAGCTCTTTGATTTCGCGTGAAAGCTGGACTATTAGGTTCGGAACGCGAAAACGACTTGGAGACGTGTAATTGCCTGGGCCTCTGGGTGTCGCCCTTTTTGGCATTGGGAGAGGCCATGAATTCTGGAAGATTGAAGATCATGTTGTCAGCTGTGATCTGGTGAGGATCAAGAAGTAGAGGGAGATAAAAGATATAAATACCTCGTCCGTATTGTACCCTATGGCATAGCAAGCGGTTGCATAAACCCAGCCAACACTGTGAAACTCTGATCACGCCGGGATGAGCTGGTAAACGAAAGCCGCCAAAGGAACGAAAGGGACCAAAGGGCGAAGGAAGAGATGAATAAATGTACTAATATTACATGTCCGCTTATGCCACGGACGGGCTTGATGCGTCACTTTCGAGTCAGCAGCGAGGAGGATTGGGGGGGAGGAGACGGAGAAGATAAATAGGGAATGTACCGGATGGAGTACGACGCGAAGTCAATAGTAAGTTTCCCCCCAAATGAGATAGCCTGTAGCCTGGTGCTACAAAAGACACCCGCAGCTCAGCCGCCTGGAGCTGCTGGGTGCTGCAGACTTGCAGCAGGGGGTTTGTTATCGGGGCATTAGGGCGTTCATTGTGTCATAAGCTGCGTATATCGCAGAACCTACAATGTGGGTTCACTGGGGTTACATTACACTCGTTTGATTCGTCCCACGCTGTGTGCACAATAACCTCCGCATGACGCCGACTCACCTATGCCCACTACACCTAGTGTTGTTCACGTCGCCGCCGATTCGTACATACTCTGGACATCGTATTTAAACATCTTGCCGCCCTCCTTTTCGTAATACTTTCTTTGCGTCTGGATGAATATTTCCCCACAGGAGTTTTACCAAACCAGATGAGCAAGACCATGTCCTGTAATTCTGCCGGCAGAGTCACAGCTCACCTACTCCTCTCATTCCTAGCCTTGTCGTCACCGATTACAGCCTCCAAGTCGAAACCGCCTCAACAACCATTTCCTATTCTTTCCCCCATTCCTGTAGAGCCAGAAAATCCAGGCTCGTCGAAGAGCGAGCATGTATTTGTATGTCCAAATCCTCTACTCATCTCATTTTAGTTAGGTGCTTGACTAACTTCCCTAGTCCCTCCGCCATATCTTCCACCATGGAGCCCAACTGTACCCCGACCTTCATATGCAGTTCGATATCCACCCAGATTATGCGGATTCAACGATGTGGCTGGAGGCGGATGATGGTCTCGGTATAGAAAAGGTAGGAACGCCACTACGAGTTCGAAGTAGTCCGATGAATATAGAGCGGTTAAAGGATCGAAGGCCTTCGGTAGTGGATCCTATGGTTGCAGCAGCAAGAGAAGACAAGGAGGTGTGGGCTTTATCTCAGTCGGCATGGACGGTGGACGAACTAGAGGGGCCTAATGTGACGGATAAGGATACAGTCATAACATTCGCTCAGATGGCAGCGAATGCATACGTGCCGGAGCCAAGCACAGGGGATTGGAAGGACGTTAATGGGGGATTTAACATTTCTCAACCATTTGGCTGGGAAGGTGATGGACTCCGCGGGTATATCTATACCAATGAAGATGAAACGATAGCTGTGATTGGGCTGAAGGGAACGAGTTTGGCGGTATTCGATGGGGATGGCACTACAACAAATGACAAGGAGAACGACAATCTGTTCTTCAGTTGCTGTTGTGGACAGCAGGGGAGCTCATTTTACCGTCAAGTGTGTGATTGTGCTACGAGCACTTACACTTGCAACCTAACTTGTTTGGCTAAGAGCCTAAGAAAGGAGAATCGGTATTATGCGGCAGCCAGACATCTATACTCGAATGTAACGGCATTGTATCCAGGTGCTGATATTTGGATGTCCGGCCACTCACTTGGCGGCGCTGTGAGCGCCCTTCTGGGCTTAACATATGGCTTGCCAGTAATGACCTTTCAGGCAGTACCAGATGCTTTACCAGCAAGCCGTTTAGGACTTCCTGTCCCACCAGGCACCGATCCTTCAGCACCACAGCAACGTCAGCTCACAGGAGCGTATCATTTTGGCCACACCGCCGATCCTATTTATATGGGGACCTGTAATGGAGCTACGGCATCATGCTCTTACGCAGGGTACGCATTAGAAAGTGCGTGTCATACAGGACTGGAATGTGTTTATGATGTGGTTGCAGATAAAGGCTGGAGGGTAAATATTGCAACACATCGTATTATAAGAGTCATCGAAGACGTTATCAAGGTATATGATAGCGTGCCGGTGTGTAAATTTACACCCGAATGTCAAGATTGTCCGCTTTGGAAAGAGGTTACCGGAAATGAGACCACCACGACAACGCAATCATCTTCCACCAAAACTCGAACTCGAACTTCGACTTGCCAGACCCCAGGCTGGTGGGGTTGCTTGGACGAGAGTACAACCACTACCGGTACGAAGACGAGCAGTAGTACTACAACAACTTCAACTTCAACCTGCAAGACGCCTGGATGGTTTGGCTGTAACGATGAAGTTACGACCACAAGCAAAAAGTCAACCACGACTCCGACAGCAACCAGCACATCAAGTTCAACGACCTGTCACTCCAAAGGTTTCTTTGGGGGCTGTCTTGATCCTACTACTACGTCCAGTACTACTACACCTGAGCCGACGTCAAGTTGCAAGACTCCCGGTCTTTTTTTTGGCTGTCGTGACAAATCTACAACGAAACCACTCTCTCATCCAATAACACCTCCGCCGGCTATGCCTACTAGTGAGTGGAAGGAGGAAATCTGAGATTTATATTGTCGATATTAGAATGAAGTATATACATACTAGCTGCCTTTATCCGTTGGCGTTTGGGCGGGGTTACTGGGCAAAGGGCATGTAACTCGGTTGGGACTGAATCATCAGGAGGGTCTTGGGAGCATTAAGGATAGATAATTCATGAACAGTATACATACATCTACCAACGAGTTCCCAAAATCAAGTGATTCGCCTGAATCAAGTGAGTTACTCAAGGTAAGTGATTTACTTTTCCTTAACTCAAGAAGTCGAGAACTGATTCATAAATTAAGCGATCCATTCATTACGAGTAGCTCGTTAGTACAATATCATACATAATTTTACTACTGGTGCGACCACTCCGCCTTCTTCTTCTCCGCAAACGCCTTCATTCCAATCTTTTGGTCTTGACTTCCGAATAAACTGTGAAATACTCTCCGCTCATACTCAACTCCATCCCGAAGTGGTAAATCTTGACTCTTGTTGACCACTTCCTTAGCAGCCATCACCGCCACCTTCGAGTAGCCAGCGATCGTTTCAGCAGTCTTCAGAGCTCCAGCCATCAACTCATCGTAATTGGCAAAGGTCCTGGCCGCAACTCCCCAACTACCAGCCTCCTTTCCAGTAAAGTTCTTGCCTGTTAGAATCAACTCCATAGCTCTAGCTTTGCCAATGGCCCTCGTCAACCGCTGACTACCCCCAGCTCCAGGAACTGTTCCTAGCTTAATCTCTGGCTGTCCAAAATTCGCATCTTCAGTGCAGTATAGGATATCACACATCAATGCAAGCTCACATCCTCCACCAAGAGCATGGCCGGAGACAGCAGCGATGATTGGCTTCTTAACAGTGGTTGTGAGCTGAGACCAAGATTCAATGAAGGAGGTTGTGTAGGCTTCGGAGAAGGTGAGAGGTGCCATCTCCTTAATGTCTGCTCCTGCTGCAAAGGCACGTTGGGAGCCTGTGATTATGATGGACGAGATTGAAGGAGAAGCATCGAAGGACCGGAGAGCTGTGTTTAGCTCTGTTATGAGGGGTGTGCAGAGTGCATTCAGTGCTTTGGGACGTGCAAGAGTGACTGGCATCTCATTAGTTTTATCCTTTGAAGTGGCAGGTATTTCGTGGATGCTACACACTTTGTCCAACTCCTGGTCGAGGCTCTGAGGTTTCGATGAATTCATAAGACCTATCCGGGATATGTGAGGAGGACATTGGCCGGTTGATGGCGGGGAGTGCATATCTCGTGAAGCGGGAGGCAACGGGCCTCATTGTTCTGATGGTATTCATATTGTACAGTTAAGGGTTTTCAATTGTGTTTTGGGAGGTCAAAACAATTGGTCAAGTCCAGCTTCAATGGTAATAGAGGACGGAGTTTAGAAAGGGCAAAGCAGTGAAGCTCAAGCTCAAGCACACTGACGTACGGGAAAACAATAGCCGAGGCAAACCCATTGGGAAGCTGCGCTGCATCTCGGATAAAAGACGCCCCGTTTTGATCACGTGTTGATCCGGAATCAGCTCCTGAACGCGAATGTGAAGCTTGAAGACACCTAAGAGGATAGCCCAACAGAAACACAAATTTTGCGAGTTTAGCTCGAACATACACGAATCGCGGGCTTTTTGATCGAGAATCGATTAAACACACGTCTGCGCACCTTTGAAGAGACGCAAATTGCCCAAGATGGATTCGGCCGAGCCAGAACAGACACCTTTCGCGGCAGTCAGTGCCCAGACATCAAAGATTGGAAGGGTAGGTCAATGGATGAGCATTTGATGCGCTGTAATTATCTCTGTGGTGGGAGGCTGATTCGCGAATTTGTAGGCGTATCAAGCATACCTCGACAAGTCGACTCCTTTTGTGTCATACAGATGGATAGGAACTGGAACACTGTTGATTATTTTCTTCGTGAGGATATTTATGGCACAAGGATGGTATATTGGTATTTCTACCCGTGAAATCATAAAACGCGCAAAGTTAACAATATGTAGTCGCATACTCTCTCGGCATCTATCTGCTCAACCTGTTTCTCGCCTTCCTCCAGCCAAAATTCGACCCTTCCAATGAGGCTATAGACAATGATATGGAGGATGGTGCGGTAGGAGGTCTCCCCACAAAGCAAGACGAGGAATTCAGACCATTCATTCGACGACTTCCCGAGTTCAAGTTCTGGCACTCAGCTACCAGGGCCATTGCGATTGGTTTCACTTGCACCTGGTTCGCTATCTTCGATGTACCTGTATTCTGGCCTGTCTTGGTTGTCTACTGGTTGATTTTGTTTACTTTGACAAGTAAGAATCCTCCCAAAAGTGAGAAATTGAGCATCTTACTGACATGTGGTAATTTTAGTGCGGAGACAAATCCAGCATATGATCAAGTACCGTTACGTGCCATTTTCTTTTGGAAAGACCAAGTACAACAAGAACAGCTCGTAACCTCGACGATCGTGAGCTCGTCATGTGGATGATCGGGACGATCGCAGGCCGCAACTGTATAAAACTGGCATTCTTCATATGTTGTGCTATGGGTGGCGTGGCGTCTTGTTACCTGCGATATTTACTGCTGCTCTAATGATGCCTTCTTTCTCTGTTCTCATTATACCCTAGGGATTCATGTGCATGACGGGGGGTATTATGGATGCATGACTAGAGTGCAGTGTTACTCGCAGATAGATTTGGTAAAATACAAACTGTATTCCAGGGAGCCGACAGATGTTTTTGTTCGATCTAGATAGCTAAATTCTCCTCGCTATCAGTGGATTTATTAGGTAAGGACTATCTCAATTTCTTGCTGCAGTTGCCTACAAACAGAAGGTAGTAAGCATTCCTCTTGTAGTAGCGTTCGCGGAACAAAGAACTCCCTAATACCTCACACTCACTCCACATGAGTACTTTCTTTGATTTTAGGATCGGGGTGCGTTGACACCAGGATCATGGCAGCAGTCTATCCAGTTGAAGCAAAATCTCACTGTACCATCCCAGGTCCTGTTACCTGTGGAACGATACTTTGTGTGAAGCACAGCACTAAGCAGCTCGCCTACGCTCTTGGAGTTTGAACTCCGTGAGCTTTGGGCAAGGGACCAACAGGAAAGAAAAGGTTTTCTGAAGGAGAGAATTTTATGAACTATGTTTAATACTTGTCTTGATCTTTCCGTTTGTTTAGAGATGTGTTAAGAAGAATATGAGGTAAATGTTTGCTGAAAATCACAGCCTCACGACATCTCAGCCTCGCGAGGAAGCAAAGCGCGCTAAAATCGCAACAACGACGCCCTCGAAATATCACGATTATCATCAACCTCAATCACAGCAACTACCATCCTCAAAATGTCTTCTTCGCAGTCTCGCGGCGGCGAGCGCATGATTCATCAAGATTATATCGCGCGGATACGATATTCCAATGCCTTGCCACCACCTCCCAATCCTCCAAAGCTTCTCGATATCCCAAATACTGGCCTTGCTAGCGGACAGTACACCACCCCAGGTTTTGCGTCGCGACTTGCTCGAGACCAACCTCTTAACATTGAGGCAGATGCAGAATTGGGGATGCCATTAGATTTGGTGGGCATGCCAGGTATCTTTGATGGAGATGAAAGTTGTGAGTGAAGTTCTCCCCTTACTTCTTGCATAGCTAATCTTGCTTTTGTCAGCTATCCAAGCTCCTCTGCATGTACCAGCACCTCATCCTCATGACCGTGCTCTTCTGCGACCCCTTTCAACCCTTGGAAAGCCGAAGTTCTCAGACTCTGGGGTCTCCTTCTTGCGACGTACCGAATACATATCATCATACACGTCCAAATCGCGTTTCGATTCCACCACCTCGAGATCTTTAATTGAGAATACTGGAAGTCGAACAAAGAAGCCCGTAACTAACATTGACAAAGAATCTCCCGAGTATATTAAGAATCAAGTCCTGAAAGGCTTCCAGACGGCTGCAGCAAACTTGAAAGACCACACGCGAGTCAGACATCCTACAAAGCGTAATGTCAAACTTGTTGATGCATTCCCATTACTTCCAGACCTCGATGCGTTCCCAGATGCCGGAGGTTATGTCACCATTAAATTCCTCACGAACCCAGTTCCGCCTAGTTCAACGTACGACATACGACTAGAGAATAGCTTGTTACAACCAGTGCCTGCAAGTGAAGAGGAAGAGGCCAGAAGAGCAGAAATGAAAGAGCTGCATGATCGTGATCCCGAAAGAAATCCTCCACCAGATGAGGGTTTGGACTATGAGTTCTTCCTACCAGAAACCTCGCAAGAAGCACTCAAGTTCAAGCGGAAGTTAGATATTTTCGATGAGGATAGAGATGAGGATGATCTGTATACCCATAAGAATGGTGCAGGCGAACCATGTTTCCGCTTCAAGCGAGTCCGTGCCTATGAGAGCGCCCATCAAAGTGGTGCATCAGAGACGAAATATGATGAGGATGTTGTCATTGCGATTCATGATGGTTCTGATGGTCTCCATCAGAAGGCAGCTTATTACTATCCTCTCCTGCAAAAGACATCCATCAGACCCCAGCGAACCAAGAACATCACCAAGTTCAGCAGGCGTGGTGTACCTGGGGCTGCCCCAGATGACAGTAATGAGTTCACTGATTTTATTGATTTGAAAGTCGAGAAGCCCGGCGAAGACCAGATCAGAGAACGAGAGGTTTACAAGGAATTCCCCTATGGGAAACCTGCGGAACCAGAAGAGCCGCAGAAGGATGGAGAGAACGGACGCCAGGGTGGCCGAGACTCAAGGACTCCCGATGCAGATGGCGAGTCCGATAATTGAATATGTGTCTTCTCACATCGGCGTGATCAGGATATTATTGGCAATTTGGGGCAGCTCTTTTTATCAGTGGGTAGGCTGATGAAGCATAGCAGTGGCGTTAATCTTTGTGTATAACAGCGGAGGATGAAAAGGGCTGAACAGGGCTCATATATCTAAATACCAGCTTTATTCATTTAGTTCTCTTTGCACCGAAATAATCTCGCACAACCTTGAGGCAAGATTGCTTATCGATTGAAATAGAGTCTTCTTACGAATCGTCTTTTATATGTCGTAAAAACTTATGTTATAACAGTGGTTCTACAGATAACAGCAGAAACTGCTTAACTACTCAAAAACTACAACCAAGACCAAAACTAAAATCGCCTTCTTAGCAGTATCATGAGGACCGTCGACCTTAGAAGTAAACTAATACTTCTCTAT
>JAJONI010001704.1:0-10677 GCA_022190145.1 Pezicula rhizophila | reverse complement strand
ATTTTACCTTCTAAGAAGTAATAGTTTAATAAGATTAAAATACTTATCTTCTTACTTCTTTTCCTTTATATAATAGTAAGTCTTAGTACAAGAATTTTTATAGTAACAGTTTTCTTTTTAGAACATTCTTAATAGTTCTCCCTAGCTCCTTACACTAGGAACTTTAACGAGATGTGGCCCCTATTTCCCTATCCTCTGTTATTGGTTATTTAGACCCTTACCACCTTTCTAGACTACAAGGCTTAAAAGCCCAACCCTCACTCATCTTCTACTAGTTGGGAGAGCGCACAACAGCAAGCACACATGCATCCACAGCACCCAATTATCCATCTCGGTACTCCCGTCAGGGTACCATATACTGCTCCAGCTGCCGCCGCGGCGTGGAAGGCACATATTGGCATGCCTGAAAATTTTTTAGCACGAAACATCAGGGGGGCTGTTAAGAAGTCTTGAACAGAGGTGATTATGTTTTTGATTTAATGCCGAATGGATGCTTACCAAAAACCTGAGCAGCGAGAGCAAATACGAAACCTCCGAATGCATCAAAGGCAATCAGGTATATAGGCCAGAATATTATGAATATTGGGAAGTTGCATATGCATGGTTTGAAGCAATGGACCAACCACAAGGGGTATGTTCGCGAGGCTGGGTAATATTCTCAGTCAAGGATATCGCAATGAGAATTGAAGATGATAGAAGTCTCTCTAACTTGAGCTGTACATACCTGCGACATGGTTCATGCTCTCAACCCAAAGGGGGATTCCCGCTATAAGTGCAGCGCCGCAGAGAGCCCCGGGTTCTGCGCATCACAAATTAGTTAACCTTCAGCTGTCGCAATGAGAAACTACCTACTTTGTCCCATAGCCATCCCACTGACCTGCAACGTAACCAAAAGGCAGACGACTAGCCCACTCCCTAATAGTTGAAACGGAAAGTCCAGTATAGGTCTCAAGCGCAAGTACTTTGTCAGTCCAACGAAAGTGACTATCCCTGACTTTGTAAGTCCAGCCAAGGCTCCCAAGCTCGTGACCCTATGAGTTACAACACTTCCATTGGCGTGAGCTCCTGCGGCGGCAGCGGCAGCTCCTGCAGACACGTTGATAGCTATGTCTAACAGGGACCATAAGATGAAGGCGCAAACTAGCATGTGCATCCGACATGAATCATAGATCTCGAGAAGGATAGTTTTTGCGGAGACTTACGAGAGGGCCGAAGTATATCCTCTATATCCTCTGCTGAGAATAGTGGAGGAGATCCACCCCTTCCCTGGCGCCCAACACGATTATATCGTTTCTTTAGCAATTCTTCTATAATCTGTCTAAGCTCTTCTTCGTCGAAGTCCAGGTCGTCGTCGTCGTCATCGCTGCTGTCTCTTGCATAGCTCCTGTAATTGAACGACGTTCCTCCGTAATTAGGCGTCCGACCAGGACTAGGTCTAGTTGTAGGACGAGGACGATAGGCAGGTCCGTCGTCCGGCTCCATCGGCACGCCACTACCACGGCCAAACACTCCTGCTGGACCTTGCGTGTCATACAGCCGCCGCTTCTTTTCGTTGGAGAGGATCTCGTAGGCCTGGCATGCCTCTATGAACTTGGTATCCCTATGGTCAGGGTTGTCCACGTTCTTGTCCGGATGCAATTTCAATGCGGTTTTCCTGAATGCGCGCTTGATCTCTGCAGGTGTTGCCGAAGGATTAACTTCTGTTGACTTGGGTTAGTGAGAGTCAAGAACTTCTGTCATTTTGAATGGTAAATTGGATTACACACCTAGGCGATCGTAGAGTCGAGTGTCTTTGACCATCGTGGGAAATTAGTCAGAATGCAGAGACGTGACAATTGCCATTAGATGTTAAGTTGGTGAGAACGCGAGGGACAGAGGCTCTGGATTCATTGCTATAACCTGATGCGCTGTTTATGCAGAGAGCCAGTTATTAGGTGCCTTGCCTCTGGGGTTTCTTTCAGCTGGCGGCTTATCCAGCATGAGAAATATGCATGAGGCTTTCAAGATACGCCACCATTGTCCATCATTGGTTAGTCGCACGGCAACTCTTCAACTGGAGAATTGTTACTAGCGAATGATTGAAATTGCTCACAGACAGACGTGTCTATTTGCCAAAAAAAGATGCAAAGGGGCGTACAAGCTCAGCAAGCTACTTTCCTCCACCATCCGTAAGGTCTGTCCTATTTCTGTATCATTTTCTGTCACATCTATGTTCTCTTTCCCTTAATTAATCCTACAGCAGCATATAACGACCATACCCATAATATAAAATCCTAATTAAAACCGTCAATTTTATATATTCGCATAAACTTGCCCCGTATTTTGCCTTGATGCTTTTCAGAGAGGAACTGTGTGGCTGCATTGAGATGTTCAACTCAGCTGAGCTGGCTGGGAACATCCACTGTGTATCTAGGTGCCAGTGTACGTAAGGGCTCTTTAACGAACCGAATTAAGGTCCAGGGGTTTTGTTTCAAAGGTTTTGGGATCATAGGGTTCTTATCATTAAAGTACCGTACCTTATTAAGCCACATCCAGGCTTCTAATTGCTGTATTCCCGTGAGTTCAGGCTGGTGGCCACCGTTGCAATAGGGTAAACCCCATTAAAGGAGAGAACCCTGTACGCTATATGTACCGGTATATTCAATGAATGTACGCAAAGTCATAGCTATCACTTGATGCATTCTTTACTCGTCAACCGCCCCCAGCACGCCTCGACAAACCCCAAACTTATCCACCACCCACGTACAAGTCCTCTTCTCCTCAATTTCATACAGGGGCCTTGTATACCTACAATTGCCCCTCCTATCTACATAAAAGACTTGAGGCCACCGAACGCAATTCCCTTTCCAAGGGAATAAGAACCGAACATCCTGCACCTCCTCGGCTACTTTCTCAATGTCATCTTGCAGTAACTCATCAAATCTACGCAAACGATTAGCAGCTTCGCCTCCTGGGACGACTTCCGCATCAATAGGTTGAGCCATCGAGTAGCTTATGTCCATCATGGCTGATTGGAACATGGCTTCCCGTCCGCCGTTGCTTGCGCCTTCCGTCGAGGGAGCAAAAGCAACTTGTTGACGCTGCTCGATGACCCATGCTGCTGCGTCTTCTGATAGGGGGTGCACATATCGTCCTCTGACTTGTGCTGCCCAGGCCAGTGAATATCTTGTTAGAAATCCTAGTTTCCTGGGTCGTTTGCGCTTTTGTCTTGACCCATTGACAGTAAGGGTAACCGTTTCGCCATGATAACTCACGAGATCGAAGGCGGTGCGGCCTCCAATGTAGTCTTTGATACTGTCATCAGCGGGGCCGTTGCCATCCAAAATAGCATCCCGCATTTCCCAGGGATTACCTGAGATGGCAGCAACGTGTAGGGGAGTTAGACCAAAGCAGTCGTCCTGTATTGTAGCATCGGCTCCACAATTTGCAAAGAATCCTCTTACCACCTCTGGTGTCTTCTGATGCGCAGCTCTATGGTATGATGTAACCCCCGCCTTGTCTTGTCTCGAAAAATCGTCCGGGAAAACGATGATCTCAGCCAGACGATCCAGTGTCTCCAAATCGGGGCGTCGCTGAGCATTGAGAAGGATGTCATTAACATTTGACCAGGAATGTCCAAAATCAAGAAGGATATCTCTTAGTTCTTCTGTCTCAACTCTAGTCATGGTTCCAACGCACAGCCAAAAGTTCTTATACTGCTCGGCTTCGAGCGCGCTGAGAAGAACGGAATGTCCAACACTATCTCGAGCTATAGGATTAGACCCTGCTTGCAAGAGTAAACGACATATTTCAATGTTTTCTTGCGTGACTGCACATCCTAGAGGAGTCTTTCCGTTGAGGTCTCTAGTCGACAAGGAGCATCCTGCAGATATACAATACTCCACAGCACTAACATCCTGTCGATTTACACATTGATGTAACGCTGTTTCGAATCTGAAATCTTGGTGATCACATGCAGCTCCGTTTTCAAGAAGCAAAGAAGCTATTTCAAAGTTGTTCGTTTCCACAGCGCGCATGAAAGGACTCTGGCCATTGACATCAAAGATTGAAACATCAGCACCAGACTTGATAAAGTACTGGACAGTCGCCAGTGCAGCCTCCTGGTTGAATTCCGGGATAGAAAATGCACTCAGCTGCGGTATGAGCTCATGAAACTCAGTCAGGTCGGCCTGCTCTGCACCACATAGATGCCACAAAAAGTTCCTCTGTTTTGCATCTCTGAATGCCCCAACAATGCATAAAACTTGCCCCAGTAAAGGAATTAATGTCTCTGGGTCAACACTCCCAATATTGTGACTTTGGTTGGCTTGTTGAGTAGCTTCAGAACTAAGAATTTGTGGCACTTCGGTCGAGGATGATGTGGAAGCTTGGAACACACTTTTTGTCCTAGACGATACGTTCTGTTGGCCTACGGATTGGACCTCTTGGACTTCTTGGACAATCTGCTCGGCCGTGCCTCCTGGAAGCGCCAACACATCTGTCTCGGCGGTTCCAAACAGTAAAACTTCCATTTTGGCCCATTGAGATTCATCTTGAGCCAGCATTGCTTCAAAAACCCTTTCGTTGTACTTCGTCATGAAGTTTATGAACTTTGGCAAGCCAACTTCGATCCTAACCTTCTCAAACATGTATTTCAATATCTGGCTTGGCTTGACTTGCTGATCACTACTATCTGAAGCGCTCTGACCGAGAGTAGAGGAGGGCTTGGAACCGCGCTCCTGGCCATGAATGGCAGCTGCAAAGAAATTCTGGATATCTTTTGAACGAGGTGTTCCTGGGTGATCATCTTCGTCGAATAGCCCTAAGGCAATGGAGAAGGCTAAAGCCAAAATTTTCAAGATGCTCCCTTTCTTTTGGTACTGGCAGTCATTGTCTTTCAAGTAAGCAAGACAGCCTGCTTGGCATAAATGAGTTACAGCCATGCCGAAGTCTGCGTTTACAATCAGATCTAACTGAGCAGCAAGATGCAGACAAGCGAGACGTATTTTATCCGCCCCAATTTGGACACACATAGCCATGGCCTTTTCACAGTAGAGCTTCGCCTCTTGGTGTCTCTCCAAGCCATTATAGCACAGTGCATACAAATAATCCTGAAAGGCTTGGGTGTGTTCATCTGGCAAACCTTTGTCACGCCGAATATTTATCCATGCTTCCAAGGTCTCCAGAGCCGTCTCAAAGTCGTCGCGTTGAATAGCAGATGCTGCAAGCTCTTTGTGATATCGAGACAAACCCGAGTCGTCCACCTCATCTTTATACGCCTCTGTGAGACCAGTTAATAAGGCCGGTGTGACCTTGGTGGCAGATTCCCAAATTTTGCCTTCAATGATCGACCGATACATCGTTCTGAGAGCACCCTGTCGTATGTGAGAGTCTGTCACGACGCCAGACACAGAATTTTGGATAAAGCTGGAGATTTTGTCTTCCTAGTACATTGTCAGTACAGGCTTTCATGTTTGGCGCGACTTACTGGTAGCTTTTCGAAATAGAATTTCTGAACAGATTGAAGAATTGATTTCATTTGTTCCACTGAACCCAAGATTCTTTTGTCGTCTTCTGTCCATCCTTTGTTGAACTCGAGAGATTCAGTGACATTGTGCCATTCCAAAGTGAACTTTTCGAATTGTACGAACAAGTCCATAAGAATTTTGGGATGGTCGGGCGGCTCTTGAAATGCGCACTTCAATATCCCAAGAGAGTTCATACATCGCAGTTTGGCGTATGCAAATCTTATTCCAGGCTCTGAATTTGCTGGTTCTTCCTCCTGAAGATTGTGGGTAAAGATTGATTTGGCCTTCGTGATGGATCCTCGTTCAAAAGCTTCATAACCCAAGACCATCTTAGCCTGGCTGAGCTGAGCTTGTGCATATTGGTCTAGTAATGGCTTGTTCGATAACAAAACCTTTTCCAGTAGTAAGGCGTATTTACGAGCTGAGGTCCAGTCTTCGGTGGTCATAGCCATATTCTGTAAAACTTCTGTTGCTTGTAAGAAATTCACCAGTTGGTTTCTTTGATAAATCAAGTGTGTGTCGGGATTGACATGTGGTAGACAATGCCCTTGGTAACGTTCGGATGTTCGCTGCATAACATCGAGAATCTTTTTGAACTCCTGTTTACCGAGCGTAGCCATATTAATAGTTTTAGACAATCGCAAGAGAATTGTGGAAGGTAAGTGCGATGAATCATCCATCTGCAACCAAATATCCAGGGAATTTGTGATGTTCTCCAGTTCAAGTAGTAGCTTCTGACGCGAGACTGCTACACTTGCCATACTCGTGTCGTCGAATTCCACCATGCGTCTACTATAGAAATCCGCTAGGCCCCAATACGGACCTCGCAACAATTTCTGGACAGCAGGACTAGTTGCTCTGGCATAAAAAGTAGCCACAACTCGTCGCAATGAGAACGTGAAGAGCGGATGAACATGCCAGTACTGCAGATTCTGTCCGCTTTCTGAGCGAAAGTCTTCTTTCCAGATGAAGTTCTGTGCTCTCAGAGTTTCAATCGCTTGAGAAAGTTGGTTTTTGAGGTCCTTCTGTCCTAAGTCATCTTGAACCCATTTCGAGCTGGCCAATTCGGCATTTGAGAGAGTGTGTAAATCCAAACTATGAAACTGGTCAGCATTGGAATTTTCCGATACAGTATCATGAACATACAATTGAGTTTGAGTAAGGCGGAAACGAAAGTCGTCTTTCGTTCCCTCATAGCCCTTCAATTTGGCAAAGAGGTAACAGTTCTCAAAATCCAAGGGTACTCTCTTAGTAAAGGGAGCGATGCCCAAGACTATGCTAAGAAGGTGTTTGCTTTCTTGGTCTTTTTTACCTAGTATAGTTGAGAGGAACCTTCTCATTCCCTTGCCAAACCTTGTTGTCATATGGGTTTTCGACGATGGAAGTTCTCCGGTTCTTTGAAGTTGTAGCATTTTTGTGGGTAATACTCTTTGCTGGACGAGGTAGTCTCCTACGGCCCCGATGCAGTCTGGAAGAAATTCGCAAAGCTCCATAAGGGACACAAGTGCCTCAGACTCTTCTCTGGTGGAGATGGTATTTTGGCTCTCATACGTAGAAAGTGCCAGTTTGCTCCTCACTAATTGCACTGACGTGTGTGGGTTTAGAGGCATGAGGGAGAATGGCCATGCTTCAGGAGTTATTGGCTGTTTCCCATCGAGATTCCGAGAGGAAACTAGAATGAAAGATTGGCCTCCCCAGAGAGATTGAACGAACTTCGATAGATTTTCCAGTTCATCCAGCATTGTTGTGTTTGTCGGATCGAAAGCATCGACGTGATCTACAATCAGCAGATATCTCTTCCGACGAAGCTCCTCGCGAACAGTGTCCTCAGCCATGCTGGAAGCTACTCTTCCAAACAATGCGCTGTGAATCCTAAGTAGGACTGCGTGAAAAGTATTTAGTTGTTCAACGTCGCAATACACAGTATCATCCACAAAATGAGTTCCCTTCCACCAACGCGAAAGATAGAGAAGAAGCGCAGTTTTCCCAACTCCAGGCCATCCAGTTAGATGAATGATGTTTCTCTTGAGAGACCGTCGGTTGTCTAGTCTGTGGGGAAGGAGTAGGATTGTCTCCAGTCGAAGTACATCAAGATCTCGACCAACGATATCCGAATATATTTCAGGTCCTTTCTTAAGCATCTGATGAAGTCGATTGCGAAACCATTGCACGCTTGTACCAAAAATTGGTTTATCGCCCTGCTCATCTAGTTTTCCGTAGGCAATGGAGTGCCGTAAATATAGCGTGGGAACGACCCAGTCATCCACATCAACCTTCATACCGAACCTTGCATTGCGACTTCGGTCAAGGCTGAGTTGTAGTCTTGCCATAGACGTTGCTTCAGCAAGTGGGAGTCCTCTCTCGAGGAAGCTCGAGTATAATGATCTTACGAACTTCTTAGCGGCGCCCTGGGATATTGTGAAGCTCATGCCGACAACCATATCGATCCCACTCGCAATCAACAACGCTGCAATGTTGGCCTCTGCCGGGCTGGCTGGACTGGAAGAATATGCAGACTTGCACGCATTCATGACCACGGTACTAACTCCGTTGTCTTGACACACTTGGCCGACTTCACTGGCCTTTCGATAATGAGCTCTGTTACCAGATTGATGCAGAAAGGTAAGATATGCACTTAAGCAGTCAGCTATCTTGCCAGTCTAAGCTAAGGTTAGCAGACATACCCTCTTTTTGCTCCTTCTTCAATGACTAGGCCATGCAAGTCCAAATGAACAATGTGGAAAGGATGTCCGTCCTCCTTCGCCTTTTGTAGACGAGCCTTGAATGCCGCCCAGGTGCCTGGCCGCACAATCTCGATGTAAACCGGCAACTTGGAATTCTCAATCTTAGTGACGACAGTTACGACTTCCTCGGATATCAATAGATAATCAATATCTTGATCAATCTTTGGCCTCGCTGTGACAAGTAGTACGTTCAATACATTGCTGAGAACGGATTTTGGCATTCCGTTTCCCTCATTGGCAAATCGCCGGCGTACGGATATTGATGAGGTATGAGGAAAGAGCAGATGGTGTTCCAGGACTTCCCAAGGAATCTTGAATAAAGACGACTCTCCTGATTTAGCAACAATGTCGAGAATGAGATTAGCGTCTTTCGGAATGTCCAGTGAAGAAAACCCAAGCTTATAATGGAGCAAGTGACCAAGATCTAGGATTCTTTTATGACAGCGTTCTCCTCTTGCTTTTTCAAATGGGGATCCGTTATTCGATGCAAAGTCCTCGACATACCATCTAAATTCTTCCTGGTCTGAAGCATTCCCGAGGATCTCTGCCAATTGGCGTTTGGAAGTAGAGCCTTGCGCTATCACTTCGACATCCCAGAAGTCGTGACCAGTTCCATCGATTCCCGATTCCAGCTCCAAAATAACCACATGGATTAATTGTCCTCGAGCCATCAATGTGCTTATCATTCAGTATACCAGCCGAGTATTTCGTTCTTTCCTTTGGTCGACTTCATTGCTCGGCCAGAATTAAGATATAAATCATATTTTCGGCTGTGATGGTACAATACTAATTAGGTGGGGAAAGAGTTGCTACGCTACACTGAAAAGGAATTTTTTTTTCAGCTGAATCCGGGGCTGACGGAGGCGTTATCTTTTGCATATAGGTGGCGTTCCACGAAAAAGAAAGGTGATCACCAAGCAGCCTATCATTACATGCCGCGTTTCAGACGCTTCATGCCTTGGGCCCGAGCCAAAACCATTCCTGATGCTTAATAATTGGGAGGCTTGGGATTTTAAAACTCATCTTCTCTTCAGTTCGGGCATCTTTCATACCACACGGCAGCTGCTCTCACATAGTACTAGTTGCTGAATGCAATACCCCCAACCAAGAAAATGGCGCCATCTGAAAAACCAACATTCGTACTGCTACGAGCACGTCTTCCAGCCAAAGACGCAAAAAGGCTCCTCGGTCGCTTCGTTACTCACCCAACCCAGCCGCTCGACAACTCAGAGCCAAAGAACCCGCTCTCGATCATCAAAACTGCACCAGTCGTGATTGAAGAGAAATCTGCTTCGATGGAAATAAGCGCTGTGAAAGATGCAGCTGCACAAGCCAAATTGCAAGAGATTGTTAGTCTCCAGGGCCATGGAAACTACTCTACCGACACCAGTATCCACAATACGTCTGTGAAGACGTATAGATTGCAAGATCACTATAAGGCTTTTGATAAGCTTATGGTCGATCCAGAATTGAAGAGGAGCCTGGAAGGTACGAAAGGGTTGATGAGTAGGAGCAGTGGGAAGTTGTATATGGTTGTTGGTATCAAAACGTGTAGTACCGGAACGACTTTCAAGACTAACAACAGGGGTGGACTAGGGTTCGAGGGTAAGGTCATCATCCCATTATCCGAAGCATTCGGGACTCCCTTGTTGTCCATCAATCCTGAGATTGGAATGTCCTCTCGGAGCGATCATTCTAATCAAGCGGGATTTGAGACTGTTGGGGAGCAGGTGTTTGCCGTCGAGTATAAAAAGGTAAAGCAGAAGAACATTTTCGGTTTCTTCTCGGCTTCCGCAGAGGCCCAAATTGCACATAACACTATGGCACATGGATGGGGAAATGCGGTTTTCAATGAGGGGGGAACGGACGGGGTGGAAGACGACGCTGCTTTTGATGACGAAGAGAACGACAAATTGGCTGAGGAGGACGAGCTTAGTAATAGCGATGACATTGATGCTCCATGGGACATAGAATTAGACACTGACAATAGCGTTCCTACTAGTGTTGGCACTGAGGATGAATTGATTCTCATCTAGTCTCTCGTTCAATGTTACCGAATCGAACAGTTACTGCATGGTCCACTTCACTCAAGCCTAGATGTATTGGTCTGAGGAAAGTGACGTGCTGCATGCTACTATATTTCGTTCGCTCGAGGTCGTGACATGCCTCTGTAGCCCAAACATCAAGCTATGGAAGGTAGATAGGGCTTTTTGTGTTTTCGTATACGTATGCGAGAGTGAGGAAGGCTGCTATAGTGTTTATATTCTTTAGAGTGCCTCTACCTTTAATAGTTTTCAATGATAGCTAAGAGTAACTCGTCTCCAGTTAGAGAATAGTACTGCCATATTCCGTATAGACCGAGTCGTTCCACCCTTTTGTGTCTATAACACCTATTTTAGTTATAGTTTCTTATAGCTACTACTATA
>JAJONI010001702.1:0-10684 GCA_022190145.1 Pezicula rhizophila | reverse complement strand
TGATTCATATTGTTCCACAATAGTAGAGACAGCGAGCTAGTCAATTGTGAGTTAACGGGAACAATGATTGTCTTCTATAATTTACCAAGTCTGATTCCGCATAAAACTCAAATATTTCAAGCGTATTGTAGAAGCCAGAATTGTAGGCTCCATTCCTAAAATTTTGCGTCACAATTTTTTAAACCGATTTCAGAGTGACTTAGCCACTTACATGTATCTGTCTGTGATCATAAAACCAACTTTCCCCAATGTTTCAGGTGTTGTAACATCCGGGTTGGTTCCGTTTGTGGGCTTTACAAGTCAGCGTAATCAGCATAGCACATCGGGCTTGAAGTGCTGGAATTCTACCTGGATCTGAATAGATGCCTAAGAGAAATGAATTCAGTTTGGAAGCAAATCGATTCTACACTATGGTGATTGTAAAATACCTTCGCCCCGTGAGAAATTACGAATTTTATATATGCATCTGCCTACTCGATTTGATTAGCTAAATGACTTCCGCGTAGGTGTCCTGAATTTTACCAGTGTCCAATTATAATTTTCATTCTTAGTTGCATCCCCATCCACTCCGGTCTTCCCAAAGCCCATGAAGACATCTGGGAAGTTATCTATAGTTGATATAAGATAATGTCATAAAGGGTACAATCTATCTGTCAACGTTAGGCATACATATCAAGATATGTTTGATTCCATATTCAGGGAACAGCTCCCCAAGTTCTGGTTCCATATCATGTATATCCTCTGTCACTGGCCCCGAAACCATATCTGACCAAATTAATATCAATTTTAAAATATACTTGCTGCTTTCAGGGGGCTTACCAGTATCTGCACTATTTGTACCTTCTTGTATGTCAATACGACGATCAATTACATAAGCGGATAATAGCTTCTCACCTTGCAAATTTTTAAACATTCCAGAGACGTGTGAGGCATCAACAAGAATCTCACGCACTTGTGGCACAGTTGAAGCTGCAGCTAGCGCACTTGAAAAGAGGATCATGAACTTCATGGTTACAAGTCGGACGATGCTTAGAAGCCAAAGATCGAGGACACTCATCATTTGGCTTAGGGAAAGCACAGAGGTATTTGAATTCACGAGTATGAAAGGTTGCTAGTAAGTCACAATCATCACGGTAGTGTGTTTTGTTTGCTCGGATATTACTTTGCCGGTAAGCATGGCATGGCTTGAAGAAAGAGATTCACTAATATCTGAAATGGCGAATCACAGCAACTGAGCGATGCTTCGGTACTTTCTACTCCGATTATTTTATTGATTTCACACCTAGCTTTCCCCGCACCCCGGATTCTCAAAATGCGAGGTACTATCGATTGTACAGAGAGTATCGGGTTCCATAAATTAGAACCTTTTTGGATAATTTAACCGCCAGCTCTAGAAGGGCTACGGATTTCATATGTCTTTGGTCTTACTCGATCACCCCGGTGTAACTTTTTGGATTAGGTGTGCGCCAATGAACTAGATGGCGCGGTATTTCAGAGCCTGACTCGAAATCAATTACATCCGGCTCCTTAACGAATGCTCCATTCCCAAGAAGGTCTCTATTGTAGGGCGGAAGCGGCCAACCAGTCATCCTGCCACGTACAGGCTCTAGAATTGGCCACTCGCCTTCATTCCAGGTTCCAGGGAAACGAACTATTTGTCGTCCCATGGGAAAGGTCGCATCGGCTCGATACATTACAGTTCGGTTTTTTTGGGTGGGAAACACATACCACGCTGGTCCGGAGCGGGTTGAAAGTGCGACTTCCCACCAGCTCTGATAGGCGTCTTGGAACAAGTCAGCATGGCCTACTGCTTGAAAGTACTGGGAGGTATTTCGGTTTGTCAGTATAGGATTCGATAGATGGCTCTCATAAGGCCCTGCAACATTTGTGGAGCGAGCCATTGTTTGTTGATGTCCAAGTTCCGTCCCGCCTTCACCAATGGAGAGATAGTAATATCCGTCCTTGCAATATATGTGTGGCCTTCGGGATCCCCCCTCCGGGCAACTTTCTCGTGATCCACATTTGTAATACGACGCTACGTTTAATGAAGTTCAAATGTAGCATATCTATCTTCGTAATTACCCGATATCTAGCTAGAGCTATATAGAAGTAGACGACTTGCTTTTGATCTTAGCAGTTTCACGAAACACTAACTGTAAGGAGTTTTCTCCCGCCCAGAGAGCTTGAATTTGGGAGAGATATCAATGTGGATATACTGTTACAGATGTAGCAAAACACTTCAAAACCCCTCGTTCGACAGTCTCTTCTCTTATTAACCGCCTTAAATTACAGACATCTCTTGATTTTAAGACTCAGACTAGGTCTGGAGGTCCTAAAAAGACCAATTTTCGCGCCGACCGGGCTCTAGTACACCTCGCAGCTACCAATCCAAGGGTTCCTCTCCACGCTCCGGCTACACCTTCTAAACCTGGTACAAAAATAACTCGAAATACGGTCCGCAAGATCCTGAAAGCATATGGCAAATCAAAGAGAGTTCCGGGCAAAAAAACACGGTTAAAGCCAGAGAATACCCAGAAACGACTCGCGCGGACAAGAGCCGAGAAACAGAAGAAGAGAAATTGGAATAAAGTAGGTCGGTCTGACGAAGCGACTTTTTATATAGGAGAAAACAATAATACCCCCTACGTAACTCGGGGCTAGAATGAGGAACCCAAGGAGAGGAACTTAAAGCCAACCCCCAAAAGTGGGCGTACAAAAGTGGGCGTTTGGAGTTTTTGTGGAAATATTATGGGACCGTTGGTTATTATTCCTAAGGGAGGGAGTATGACTGCTCTACGGTATATTGACGTGTTTAAAAAGAATTTTATACTATAATGGAATGATCTACATAAATGGAGCATTGAACGCGAACCTCTACCTTAATATTGCTGGGCAATAAAACTGGACACAGATCAATGTTGGACAAGATATATCTTATTCTCAATGTTTAGAGATCATCAAAGTGGGTAGTGAGACTAAACTAGTGTTGACAACTGCTAGAGAGCTCGTCACTAGCGGTAGCTAAGTTAACGTGGGAATTATAAACCACCCGCAAATTCCGTAGGAAACACACTTATGGGTCATCGTTTAGTATCGATTCTTTATCTAACAATTCTTATTGTCTGAAGTGTGTCTCCAGATCGATTTATCGCCTCACTAGCGTAGCGTAGCACTGGTAAGGAACGCAATTGTAATGTCTGCTTAACAGAATTAGTGAGATTAGAAATAAGTCAAACCATGTTCCAAATTTAGAGAGTTTTGTGAAACATTGCATTGGTGTCTAGCTGTTATTACAGTTCGCCCCAGGGCTAGCAGTGGTTTTTCCCGATCACGGTGTCGTCGGGTTTTTTTTGTATGGTGAAAATAAGGTAGTGTCGGTCTACTCAGAGACCGAATAACGGGCCCGAATCTATCAACCAAGCAGACTAGTGAAGTGTCACTTAGTATGCCTATTGTTGATATTGATTTAGTTGTTGGTTGATTCTTCCTAACTACTAAAAGTGGTAGTCTACTTATACATGTTCCTGAATTAGGCTAGACTAGTAGCGCGGCCTCTGATTGGTCCAGCGTGCTCCAGGCTATTCTACCTAATTCAGTGAATCAATGTCTGATATCGACATTCCAACAGGTACGGTCTGTGCCCAATAATGGCTGATAAGGATGACGGAGACGATATATTCAGGCTCGAATATACCCAGGTGGAAGAGAAGGTACCAATATATATCGACTCTAGCCCTCCTCCAGGGGTGTTGCTAGATTAGTCCGATATGGAGTCAAATGCGGGTTCTATCGACTCTATACAAGCCAATGCTAGCTTTGTACACTTTTAAAACAACTACGATAATTGGAATTTTTTTATTATTTATTATTTATTTTGTGCATTAAAATTGAATGGGCATTCCATACAAAAATGGTGTTCCTCAATAGGCGAAACGGGAAACTTGCTTTCCACGAAGGAGGAAGAACCGGCTATTAGTCTATTAGACGAGAGGATTGAGGGTGGGATGCACAGACGAACTCGGGTGAAAGGCTACCGTGGCAGCCAAGTTCATGATCTAGGAAGCCGGAGCCTCTACTTTCCTCTTCAGCTGTCAGAATCTGACTGAATTCTCAACCTTCACAACATTGATATTTGCAAACTCCAAAGACATCTCTTGGGCCCAATTCTTTGCTCTTTTCGTTTATATAAAACCTCGTTTTAATTCGGTTAGGACAAAAAGTCGGTCACTAGAAACAAGAGCAAAGAGTGCTTCCGTATGGCCCTGAAGCAAGAAGCAAACTATTAACACACACATTCCTCTGGAGAGATTTGAACAACAAGCCATCCGGGAATTAGAATGGCTGACCGGAGCAGACTGAGAGACTGCAAAAACAAACCCCGGGTTTTCGTCACCACTGATATTGGTAATGAGCCTGATGACTCCGAATCTTTCGTCCGCTACCTTCTATACTCAAACGAATTCAGGACCCAAGGTTTGGTACCTTGTACATCTACACATCAGCGTACACGAATACGTCTTGATCTTATGGAAGTCGCCCTTCGCGGGTATGCTCAGGTTGTCGACAACTTGAATGCACACACGCATCCAAACAGCAAATATCCTGATGCCCAGACACTGTCCCGTCTGATGAAACCCGGTCCGCCAGTATACGGACGGCTTGCCTTGGAGGCAGGTGTGCCCCTGGCTGATGGTACGAAGTTGCTGATAGACCAAATTGATGCTTCTGACGAACTTATCTGGGTATTATGCTAGGGAGGCTCCAACGTCATCGCTCAGGCTCTACATCATGTTCGGGAAACCAGGTCTGCACAGGCGCTAGATAACTTCTGCTCCAAGCTTCGGCTTTACATGATATCAGATCAAGACGACACTGGTCCATGGATTCGATTAAACTTTCCAGGAATTTTCACCATTTGCTCTATCCACGGTTGGTGTCAGTACAAAACCGCTACTTGGTGGGGTATAGCATGTCCAGAGGAAGGCGTGGATACCAGCCAATTCAGTAATGACTGGCTAAAGAAAAATATCCAACTTGGGCCTTTAGGTCGCACTTACCCTGACCCTGCTTGGCAGATTGAAGGCGATACACCGTCATTCCTATACCTAATTCCGAATGGACTTGGATCTCCGGAGCACCCTGCATGGGGAAGCTGGGGAGGAAGATATGATCCTCTGGATCTCAGCTTCCAAGTGAATCACTATTGTGACACTATTGATACTGTAATTGGCAAAGATGGAAAAACTTACATAAGCAATTTTGCTACGGTCTGGCGATGGGCCGAAGCCTTTCAGAACGATTTTGCCGCACGAATGCAATGGTCACTGTATAATGAAATTTCAAAAGCAAATCATCCACCCGTGGTTATTGTTAACGCGAATACTGATGGATCATCTCCCCTTCTCCTTGAGGCAGAAGCAGGTACGAAGATTCAACTAGACGCTTCAGAGAGCTACGACCCGGATGGGGATACATTGACTTTTACTTGGTTCCACTATGTCGAACCAACCATTGCCATGGGAGTGTGGGATCTTCTCATCCCAAAAATAGAGATTGTAAATATTGATGGAGAGGTCAATGCGCGGAAAGTCGAGATCGAGATGCCTCCTGCGGAGAAATGTGCAATCGACTACAAAAGCGGTGAGCCCCAGAAGCTAGGACACACATATCACTTCGTTCTGGAGGTGAAAGATAACGGCACTCCACCCCTGACGACTTATAAGCGGGTTGTAATTCAGACTACAAATACTCATCTGAAAGGCGGCCGAGATCCAATCCCCGTAATTGCCGACTGGGAGCCTCAATAGAAGGATTTTCAGTTGAAGCCTGCTAGCTTCCACAACGAAGATATTGGGCGCGAAAATAGTTATAGACCGCCCCGCGGGGGTATTATAAGGCTGTCATGCAGTGTTTGTAGTTTTCATCTTTGGAGCTGCTGTGCCGTATCAAAGTTGCCCGATTCAACGGCAAGAAATAATATTATCATGTCCAACAAACTTGATCACGAAGGTGAGATAAATATCGAGGGTAAAGATAGAGCCCTTTATAAGTACATCTACAGGCGGGATGGTGCGGCACTTTATGACCTCGAAAAAGTAAATCTCGATATTCCGAAGAAATGCGACAATGGGGGCATGCCCAACGAATACGGCTTGCGGAAAGAAGCTAAGCTCTTGAGGATTTCACAGCTCACGTCACGAACCTCCAAGCAATGGACGATGTGGCTGCTTACAAAATAAGATACGAGGAGGCCTGTAGAATGTTTGAAAAGCCCGGAATTCGTGGCCTCAAGGAGTCTGTCCTTGGAGGCCTGAAAACACCGGAGGCAATGCAGCCGCACACACAAAATAGAGTCTTGCCGAACCAAGGGCAAACACCGCCAGTTCTTGGTCTCATTTATTGGTGAGGGCTATACAGAACCAAGCTACGAACTGACCGGCAATCCTTAAAGTTACATGGAATGCAAGCTCTCAACATGGACGAAAGACTTCTCTTAGCCCCGGAGTATGAGCATCCGAGGAGCAGAGGACGTGGCCTCCGAATACTTCGTACTACCATAGACAGGCGTCGGCCCACATTAAGCCGACAGCGTCATTGCCACCGGACTTGGTCTAACAGCTCTTTGATATATTTCTATTAGGGCCTAGTATTGGTTAGCTGACAGCGTCTGTGTAGTTTCTCTTTTGCTCGGCTCTACTACTTTTTGCCTAGATTTATCCTTTTAATAGGGCCTGCACTTCCGGTATCAATTCGCCCGATGATTCTGTGTCTATATATATATGTAGAATTACAGTTCACCTATTCATTCCACGCGTTATCCTGGTTCCAGTTTTGGAAGATCGTTGTCTTTCATCAGTCACATGCCAAGGCCTTCCTATTCAAAACCATGTCAATTCCCACCATTATCGATGTAAAGTTTGAACACTATCATCCCGTGAATGCTCTGGGAGTGAATGAGGTCCAACCGAGGGTCTCTTGGCGTTATAAAAATGTCCCCACTGACTTTGAGCAAGAGGAGTACCAAGTTAACCTGAAACAACTCAATGTCCATGGTGGTGCTATCGAATTATGCTCAGTTACAGTGGTTTCCTCGGACTGTCAATTCGTCCCCTTACCATATGAGAAGCCATTTGAATCTCGACAGCGATACTCAGTTTGCATAAGAGCCCGCGGCAGAGGATCGTCAGAAGTCACTCCTTGGAGTGAAGCTTCAATCTTGGAGACAGGATTGCTGTCGCGAGATGACTGGACCAGCCAACTCATTTCCGCCCCCTGGGCTGAAGCCAACAAGGCGGGTCCTCAATCTGAAGATTTGTTTCGCAAGGAGTTCGAAGCACACAGCAATGTCGTTTCAGGGAGGCTTTACATTACAGCTCATGGCGTCTACGAGGCCGAAATTAATGGCAAGAAGATAGGGGACCATTTCCTCGCCCCCGGCTGGACGTCCTATGCAGGGAGACTTCAATACCAGACCTACGACGTCACCGATTTCATTTCTCAGTCCAACTGTTTAGCCATTAGAGTCGCTGAGGGCTGGTTTAGTGGTCGAATCGGTTTCGACGGTGGTCGCCGTACCATCTGGGGCGTCAGAAATGCTGCCTTCGCGCAACTTGTGATTACCTACAACAATGACTCAACGCAGATAATTTGCACCGATGATTCCTGGATGGTGGCTCAAGGCCCAATTAGGCTTGCAGAAATTTACAACGGAGAAAAATACGATGCCACGATGGAGATCAACGGCTGGTCGAGTCCAGGCACTGATACGAAGCAATGGCATCGTGTCAAAGTTGAGCACCTACCCTCAAGCGTAACACTCACCTCAGGTTTCGCAGAACCTGTTCGACGGTTAGAGACTATTAAACCTATTGGGCAAACCACTTCTCCGTCTGGGAAGATAATAATCGATTTTGGACAAAACCTTGTAGGTTATGTTCGCATCAAAAGAATTCTGGGGACTAAGGGTCACCGTGTGACTCTGTCACACGCCGAGGTGCTCGAGAAGGGAGAAATTTGTACTCGGCCACTCCGCATCTGCGATGCTAAAGATATCTACACTCTTAAAGGAGACCAGAACGTAGAGTGCTACGAACCGCACTTCACGTACCATGGCTTTCGCTTTTTGCAGGTGGACAACTGGCCAGGACCTAAGCTCAGCCTTATCGATTCCGTTGAGGCTGTTGTTTGCAACTCAGACATGGAGCCGGCTGGCACATTTGCGTGTTCTAATGATAAGCTAAATCAGCTATTTCGCAATATCCAATGGGGAATGAGGGGGAACTTTTTCCATGTTCCAACTGACTGCCCTCAACGTGACGAACGTCTGGGCTACTCGGGTGACCTTGCTCTATTTGCCCCGACAGCCACCTTGCTATATGACTGCTTTGCATTCCTTAAGAACTGGCTCGTCGATGTAGCCTTCGATCAGAAAGTTCTTGGCGGCAATCCCTCTACCGTCTCCCCTAACGACCAGCTGGGAGACCGTAAATGGGGTGAGATTCAGCCGTTGGCTATTTGGCATGACGTGACCATCCTAGCCCCATGGACCCTCTGGCTAGAGACCGGCGACTTAGATATTCTAGAGCGTCAGTATTATTCTATGACCACTTGGTTAACTACGATCCCAAAGAATAAAACTGGACCAGTTCACCTCTGGGACCTATCAACCTTCCAACTAGCGGTATATGAACCTCGTAAAGTTCGAAATCATAGCTAAGCACTGACATTTCATCCTAGGATTGGTTAGACCCTAATGCACCACCTGACAAACCTGGACAGGCAATGACGGATCCTCTCTTAGTAGCTAACGCATTCTTGATCCGATGCCTAGATATCATAGTTAAAGTTGCTAGAACGCTCAACAATAAAGATGATGCATGGTATTTCCAACAACAGCGAGAAGGTGCGCGAAAGGAGTTCGCTGAGGAATATGTATGTCCAAGCGGACGGATACTATCAGATACTCAAACGGCTTATTCACTAGCTATCTGCTTCGAACTTCTAACTCCACGCCAAGCAATCCGTGCTGGGGATCGCCTCATGGAAATTGTAACCAAGAATTCATTCAATATTGGCACAGGCTTTGCCGGGACACCTTTTGTTTGTGAAGCTCTTACTCGGACCGGTCATAGCAATATAGCCTATAAAATGTTGCTGAATGAGAAATGTCCTTCATGGCTCTATCCGGTCACCATGGGAGCAACTACAGTCTGGGAGCGGTGGGATAGCATGAGGCCTGATGAATCTGTTAATCCCGGCGAGATGACATCTTTCAATCATTATGCGTTCGGTGCCGTGGCTACCTTCATGTTCGAACGGCTTGTTGGTCTACAGTGCACTGCACCTGGCTGGAAAACGTCTCGAATGGAACCTGAAATTGGAGAAGAATTTACCTGGGCCAAAGCAGAGCACATAACACCATACGGCAAGATCTCTGGTTCGTGGTTTCTAATCGAAGAACAAATCGGTTTATCTCGATTGAAGATAGATGTGGTTGTTCCACCAATGACCCATATGGATGTCGTCTTACCAGACTCCAATGGTCACAAAGTTGAGAGTGTTGGCTCTGGGAGCTGGTCTTTTGAGTGTTCTTATAAGCGAAAGGCTTAATTTTGGGTAACATTATTACTATGATTCCTTTTCATCCTGAATTGACTCATTCTCACTTCTTTGGTTAGTCGCTGGGCCCTATAACTCAATATTTCCTCAAAAGGTTTCTATCAGAAGTTATGCCACTTTTGTGGGCTTTTGGCTGCGTCCCATATTTTCAGATTCTAATGCCGCTTTAGTTACCTCTGTTTTTATCCCCTTTTAGAACCACTGTCTCGCGCCAGAGAATTCTTCTCTTCCTATTCCTACTACCTAGGAAGCTCCCAATATGTGCTTGATTTTATGAAGACACGAAGTCCAGTTCCTAGAAGCTGCGATTCAGATTTAGTTACGGACGGACTAGAGTGAGGGATAACTATATCAAGAGAAACAGCTACTGCAGACTTGGGAGAGCACCAACAGGTGAAACAGCTTCAACCCAGAACATCGGCCTGATCGATGTGCACTGCGTGCCTTTTCATTATAGGTGTTGAAGTCTTTGCTTCTGTGGAGGGGAGGGGCTGGATCGCAGGAAGCGAGAGCAATTAGAATTTGATTCTATCGGGGTTGCAGGCATTACGGCTGATCGTGGTGCTCAACGATGTTCTAGCAACGAGCCCGTTCTCAATGTGGATTTTGCAATGCAACAACACTTATCATCATCATTCATCAAGCTGGTTTTCGTATAGTTGATGCCTAGATTGAATATGAAAACATCACGGCTTTAATCTACATTCACTTGCTGGGTCATGATTCCGGTCGTGCGCCTGTTGAAATCCTCTGCGGTAATATCAATGCGTCTAGACGCCTACCATACACAGTAGCGAAGAATGCCGAGGACTACGGATCTCTGCTTAGCCTCTATTAATATTCAATATAGCATAACGTAGAGGATAAGCGAATGTGCCAACTTTTTTATATACAAAATACGTCTGTGCGCACCCTGCTAACTTCTGCAATAATAAAGGTAGAAGTCTGAAAATTTAATTTTATATTTGTAACTACGAACCTACTATTAAAATTTTAGACCTCTAGCTTTATTATTGTAGAAGTTATTAAGGAAAATAAAAATTACAGGGGTTGTTTTAGCTTATTT
>JAJONI010001701.1:0-10692 GCA_022190145.1 Pezicula rhizophila | reverse complement strand
TAAGTAACTTTGTTACTTTGCGTAGGTAGTTTTACAACTAATAATTTAATAGCTAACTAAACTATGGAGTATTTTAGCTATATCATTGAAAGCCTTATTTTTCGGAAGTAGATACATCGTATATCTTGACTTTATAGACTGAGGGGAAGGCCGAAAGGAGGATGGTGATGGTAGTGCTGGTTGTGGTTGAGATCTGTATGAGGTGTGGGAATTGACAACGGCGGGCGGCCTCTCCTTCGATGAACATAGTAGGGCGACGATTGTCCACAACAGCTCACCTATTCGTGGCAAGCTGACGACGCTCATTACTGCATTATGCCTGTGTATGGTATCATAGACGCATGATGGTTCGAAATAGGGTAGGTTGTATGCACATCCCACCCTACCCTTTTCCTTGCTGGTCTTCCCCCTTTCATCTGGTCCTGCTGCCTAGTTCTATTTCCAATCCTATTTTGCACGTAATACTCTATCCACGGGGCGTCGGGTTTACGCAATCATCTACGTCAAGGAGGGGGAGCGCGGGAGAAACAAAGGTGGGAGAACGTTTCGTGTACATTCGTACGCGCCTGCTGATATTTACATGATTCGCTGCAGTTAGCCAGTCGGAGAATATTACGATCGGTCCGAGGAAAATGAAGGCCGCCAATAGAATTTTCTTGCCATTAAAGAATTTATTGCCTAGGGAACTGCTGTACTTCCATATTCAAGTTTGCGTAATTGCGCACTACCTTCTAGATAGCTAGTTTAGATCATTTGGTTTCAGCCTCTGCCAAAAGCCTCTTCCAACTCTTGGGATAGTCCCGTGCAATCCGAAACTCCTCCGCGGTAGCCACCACTCTGTTCGCCAGCCCTTCACGCCATCCTCCCTGAGTATCACCCATCCAGTTTGGCGGGTCCCCATATCTCCAGGACAAGAATCCCTCAGCCCTAGCTCCATCAGGTGCCGCTAGCAAACCAACCGGCAGATCGACCGACTGCGGTCGCTGATCCCAGGTGTAGAAAATACATGCAGAGCAGGTCTTGCAGAAATACCGATAGATGTGTGGTGGGGACGAGTCATAGCAGGCCAGCGTCCCGACTGCCGGATCGCCGGCGTCTACTGCTGCCTTGAGCTCTGCTATCGTGTTAGGGAATGCACCACCATCGGCCTGAGTGATGTTGGCCAGCTCAACAAACGTCCAGTAAACGATATCATGTCCTGACTGCAGACGGCAAGAATCGCATACGTCAAACAACGTAATATACTTGTTTGTCCTAGGATCGATAAACGATGGTAGCTCCTCTCTCTTTTGGCTAGCATAGTTTCCGCGATGAACGGTTAGTCGGATGCCTTTGCAGTGACAGTGTATAGGGATAGATTCGTATTCTTGCTTAGTCTCTGATCCTGTTGAGCTCGAGTCCCACGACATTTCTCCCTCAAACTCGCGGTACCGCGGGATCTCCTTGCCGTCAGCATTGGGCTTCGTAAACCAGGCCGAGGCACCACCATCAATAGTGTCCTCGACAAAAATGTTCTTAGTAAATTTAATAAGATCAGCGTCAATGTTTTTCAGTGACCCGGTAAAGACGTCTAGCTTGCTCGGGTGCCTCTGCGACTCACGAAACAGCGGGGTCGAGCAAGTCTCGCAGAATCGATATGTGATGTCTGTAGAAAATTGATATTTTGCGAGTCTGCTGATATTTACATCCTCGCGCGGCTGAGGCCACGTTATGTGAGCAACGTGCAGTCCACCGGTAGAGTGGCGACAGGAGTCACAGTGACAGATATTAGCTTCTAGCGGGAGCTTAGACCTAGCTATTTCGCAAGTGAAGATGTGTGCTTTGCAGAGGCATTCTGCGGTGATTACAATATTGTTTGATTGGGGATCCATGGTTATGATAACTCGAGAGCAAGCGATGTTGGAAAATCGCAACCTGCATGGCTTTTATACCTGAATGGATTAAAGAGAAATGGTCCGGCGGGTATATCTCGGAGAAAACATGTCTACGTAAGAGAAAAAAGCCTCCGCAGTTTTGTTTTCTTATGATGCCTGCCTCTCCGAACTATTTGCTGCTGACTGGTTGATCATCCGAGCTTTGCTCGTCTTGGTAGTTTTCCGTTTCCGCCATTAGCTTTAGAGTCGGACATGTATCTATATCGTGCCTAGCATACATGCATGCATAATACTGTACGTCGGAAAAGCAAAAAGTTTCTGCCAGTGACAGAGTGAGAGAGTGAATGCACTTCGCATCCGAGCACATGTGATATAGACTGCTGAGTTTATATAGATTTATAATTGTTTGGGGATGTTCTCAAAATGTAAAAATATAAAAGGTAGATGGAATGAAATTTGCGTTATGATACATGATTATTGAACCGGACTATTTATTATTCAATCAAACAATATGCCGTGGGCCGGCTTGATGTAATGGAAGTTATTAGAATGTGCTGAGGCACATATATATATTTGCAAAGGTGGGAATATGAGACTTGTTGAATAATTGAACGATTCTTGGTCTTTAGTACAGTTGTATTGGATATAGAGAGGTATGAACATTTTGTGACTCTTTCATCTCTCCAACTCAGGACTAATCGGACATATCGCCTACCAGACTCGCCAGATCAACACACGAAGTAAAACGATTGTGAGCGGTCCGGCCAATCTCCCGGTAAGTGATGTTGGACTTGTCGAGCAATGCGTCATACGTGCAATGAGTCGTATGCGCAAAGCCTACAATGGACTTTGGAGCCGGCTTTCTCTTTAGGATGGCTTGGTGTAAATACTCCCAAGCGTGAATGCAATGTGCATCGTGATAGTACCGAGAGCCCTAGCCTAGAGATCCAACCAACGAGTTAGTTATACCTTTGAAGGGAAACTTTAGATCGACGTGGGAAAAAAAACAATCTTTCGTACTATGAGCTGGCCACCCAAGTCGACTCTCTGGATGAATAATTCCTGAAACTGTTTCTCTGTGGTAACTTGCTTTGTGAGATCTGGCACCGTATTGCCTTCGTTAGGAAGCCATATATCAAAGGGAACGCGAGAGCGAAAAGAATCGTCGAGCTCTTTGTTATAGCATTCCTGTGGCATGAAGGCGACCAGGCCCAGATCAAAACTGCAGCCATACGTCCTTGCCTCTTCTGCTGTGATACCACAGGGCCATTCGGGATCTGGCGAGGTAGATGGATGATGGCCTCCCGTATGTTGCTGTCCAACTTACGGCTTATGTTGCGGCTGATGTTGAGTCTTCTCTTTGACATGTATGCGCACGTCAGCCGTGAGTACCAACTGAGCGATCAACAGAATCAGCACAAAGACAATTGCACAATCAACCAAAAATCTCGAGCGGCGCGGACGGTTGTCCTTGATCGAATTCCACACGGGTTTGAGATGCAAGAACTCATGGGAATCGCGAAACTTGTCATCCAACAAATGGCCGTCGTTTCCAAGCGGTACGTCGTCTGGGGCTAGCTGAGAGTATTTACCCCCGGAATCGTGAACTCCCATCATGCAGCTTGATGATATGGGTTAGAGAGAGAGAGAGTACTCAGATTCGCAAGAGTCTGGTCGTAATATGATTGCTTCTTGATATGTTGGATTGAGGCGTCCAATATGCCACGCTAATTGTAATACTCCGGAGCCTTGATGATGGATAAAGTTCATACATACATGACACCCACTTGAATGTGAAGACTATTTCCCAAGCCTGAATCTGAATTTCAGCTGGACACACGCCACCATGTATCCGCGAGTGGAGCGCTTCAGGCGTTTACGAGACTACGACCAATATGATGAGGAAAAGGGGTGTTGGCGGACCCCTAAGAGTACAGCTAGTCGAAGCTTGATTGCACTTCCCTTAGTCGCCTTCATCGTTGCGGCGCTTTTGTTCGGAGGTATCGTATTGCTTTGGGCGGGTAGAGAAAATAGTGGTCAAGTGTGGGCAGGTAAGCTCGGCCTAGGGTCAAGTACATAGCACTTTCGGAAGCTGACAACAATCGTGCAGTCATTATGCCATCAATTCAAGCATGAAAGAGCAATGATGGTATGAATGGTGCTTTGCGTCCCATTGGATCCTCTCGGATGCAAGAAAGTAGCGAAACAGGTCGTTCCGGAGGAGAGTAAATTCGGAGGAGTCTTCAGCACCGTGTGTATAGTCAGTTGGTCTTTAGCCATTTTGCTGTCAAATGACTGGGCAAGATCACTGTAGAAAATCATTTAGTTTCAATGAACTTCGGTTGCTTTGAGGTTAACACTTGCGTAAAGACTGGGAATTTTGATATCTCGTGACTCTCTGGTCAACATACTCTGGTCCATACCGAACTGCAAATGTATTACTTAACCGACGTGTCCATGACTTGAGTAATATTTGATATTCTATTGAAAGATCGTTATGGTGACCCTTGGTTCTGTAGCACTCAAGATGAGGCACCCTTACCAACATCCCACGCTCGCATCCCGACCATCTAACGAAGAGCATTTTTCAACGAATCCCATGCATACCACGAGGCGGAGTTTCGATTCCTTTAGCTTCAGTGATGGCAGTTCGAATTGCACGATTACGCCGGAAAACAAAGACCTGCACGTACTCAGAATGCCAAGCAGATTGATGATAGCCTTGACGTGTGGCGTTGGAGGGTATATGTTCTGAAAAGCAAGGCGACGTAAACATGTTGCTGACATCTTCAGAGTTCAGCTGGTATGGTCGACCATCTTTTCATATGGCTCTGCATATCTGTCTTCCTTGGGTATTACCAGGTCACAATCTTCGCTGATCTGGGCCATCGCGCCAATATGCAGCGTCTTCGTTCAACCCATCGTCGGCGCTCTGTCCGACAACTGTCGCTCCCGCTGGGGTCGAAGACGACCCTTCATCTTTATTGGGGCCATCACGACATCGATTTCGTTTTTAGCATTGGCATTCGTCCCTAATATCATGTCCCCTCTGGCAGCCATGTTTGGGGTCTGCTCTCCCAGCGGCATCCAGATATGGCTCCAGTCCGGCACTATCATATGCATCACTCTCCTCAACCTCTCAATCCAACCACTACAATCAGGCCTTCGTAGCTTGACAGTCGACGTTTGTCTCTGATTTTTGTCGCAACTTTAATCAGCACAGTGCTCATCCCCCTCTTCACGATACATGAAGATGATCCCAGAGAGTTTGTATTCGAGATGTCAAGAACTGTTGGTTATACATGTCGTCAAATTCGCGACGTGTATGCTATGTGCAGTTTTCTCTTGGATGGGTTGGTTCGGGTTCCTATTTTATAGCACGACTTATGTTGCCCGACTGTATCTCACTGAATCGCGAAGACGCGGCATCGAGCACCTCAAGCTTTTCAGAGAGGCTAGCATTCGGTTGGGTAGCTTTGCGAGTCTTCTGTCTGCCATCACGGATTTTGTGACGACGTTAATCGTTCCATATTTTGCTTCGACTGATTCAAACGTCCCTTTCCCTGCCAACCCAATCCTGAAGCGTCGACGTGGATGGTGGAGGCAAACACATACAATTTGGTCCATGAGCCATCTATTATACGTGCTCTGCATTTTTGCCACGGTCGTCATCTCATCCACGGAAGGGACTATAGTCGTCATCACGGTGATGGAGGTGTCCTGGGGAGTCACACAATGGGGCCCTTCGCACTTCTGGGCAGAGAATTTGCGATGAACCAGGCCGAAAAGGACTTTGTTATAGAGAGCGGTGGTCAGCAATTGACGACAAACCCAAGTGGCGTGATCATGGGCATCCATAATTCTGCAATTCCAATCCCACAAATATTAGCTGCCTTAGGAAGCAGTCTCATCTTTCTTATATTCAAGCGAATCGCATCGGGCGAGGATGATGGCATCGCGTGGGTGTTGAGATGTAGTGGCGTGGCCGCTCTGGTTGCAGCTTACCTCTCGTGGCAACTAAAGTGAACATATAGATAGCAACCATAGCTCCATGTCTTTTCCAAATCCAAGCCTATTCAAATAAGAAATGTTGTTATTCCAAACCTTGATACCCTTGGCAAGGATGAATCGAGACAAGAGATTAAATATCGCGATGCAAAAGTTAGAAAGGGACCTCAATGAGGTGAATCTAAATAGCTAGCTAATTATATAAAATGAGACCACCTGGATAACGATATTATTTATTTTACGAAAGTCAATCTGGTGAGAATGATAGAGCGTGTCAACTAGATCTCTGATTTATTACAAGACTTTCTCTATTCATAAGACTAAAAACAAACGGCAGCTTTAAGGATAGTAAGCCCTGACATTCATATATTGATTTACTTTGCAGCAGCCCATTCTTCCACCCTTTTTGCAAACATTACACATGGTTCGTCTACGGCCCGCGCCCAAATATCCGCAGTCCAAAATTCCAGAAGAGAACAAATGACCAGTCCGATGGCAAAACCCCCTTGGCCGCTCCACCGCTCTTCATCACCGGTGAACTTCCATACCCATGGAAACACCTTCCAGCCAAATACGTTCGGAAAGACTACGTGAGTAAGATATGCACTATAACTGACCCTACCAAGATCTCTAAAGAGGGCAGAATTCAACAACCTGTGAAGGAATTTGAGTTGAGATGAGGAGATGATGATGAATATAGCGCCGATCGACTCCCAAAACCGGTAGTCGTCGACCATGGCCGAAAAACCTCTGTAGATGACGTTCGCTGAAGCTTGCCTCGGCAAATAAGATGCAATGAATAGGCCAGCGACAAAGAGCAAGGCGTATGCGCATTGACAGAGCTACGAACGATATGACACAAAAGTTCCATTATTCTTCATCGTCGGAAGGCCAATGGGCATCGGTTCAAAGCGTTCTTCCTTCGATGTTTTGGGTTGTATAAAAAGTTCTGTGGCACTCATACCGGCTATAAAGCAAGCAATGTCCCATCGCTCGACGTAAAAAGCGAAGCAGCATAAACAGAAGATCAACGACTGCCGCTTCCAGACTCTCAGTCGTGCAAGGCCGACCAGTGTGATCAATAGGGCTATGGATGCATAAAATTCGGCTGATATAGTCCAGAGCTGGAATCCATACCCTGACATTGTCACCCATGGTAGCGGCTTGAAAACATCACCTGAGTAAAGCAATTGTGTTGTCACCCAGTTGAGCCAGTCAATAAATTGTGCTCCAATGTTGTGCAGCTTTCGAGGCGGTCGAATTCCATGCGAAGTACCCTCTATAAAAGGATATGGGTAACTGTAAAAGCCCATTTGAGTGAGGAGCATTGCGACCAAAGATACGGCGACGCTGGGGAGAAAAATCCGGAAGGCCCTCCTGAATGTTGCACTCGAGACTATCGTAGCAAAGCCCTTCCAATCTTCCCTCTGGATCTGCAAAAGAGGCTTGAGCGACAAAGCGCAGCGGGAAACGACGAAGAATATGGGTACTATGGAACCTCCGTCGTAGAGAAGGCGAATAAAGGGCAATTGCCAAAGAGAGGTAGCACCAGACTGGCCATATGCCTTTTCCATGGAATATGGGCTGTAGACCGCCAGGTTCGCGTGCTTGATAAATATGACCAGAGCTGCCCAACCTCGAATGCCGTCAAGCCATGCTGTTGGACTTGGGACATGTTTGGGCGTGTGAGATGTCCGAAAGAGGCCATGAAGGGGACTGGGGAGAAGAATCAAGAACCGTGATAATGTTAAATCTTTCATGATTCGAGAACAAAACGAGATGCGTGAAAATAGTCGCTTCTGAAGTCCGAGTGTCTCGTCTCCCAGGTCAATGTCGACTACTTCGCTCTGCTCATTAGAGTCAATTGACATCCTAACGCCATTCATTTTCTAAGATTGATGGCCCCAAAAAACAGAGATAATTCAAATTGAGCAAGCGTCAATTGAGCTAGGTGGAACACTTCGGAGGTATTAGCAAAATGGAGTACTCAGCTAGCATAGGCAGCTAACTGAAGATCTATAGAGGCTGCGAACTGGATGGACATTATTCTTTTCAGCCAAATCTATCTCAGATGGCTGGATTGACGTCCATCGACTATTCGGAAGTTGGGTTTTTGGGAAGCTACCTTAATTCTGCGAGAAATCTTTCTTTACTCTCTTCCCCCTCGGGTTTTCTGCGTAGTCACTCAACGACTTCTGCACGATATAATCAATCACCAATTATATTTTCCATCAGTACCTTCCACCACTAACAACTATGGAGGAAGTTGAAGGCCGACCTCTGATGGACGGTAAACCCGAATTTGACGATTCCTCTTCCTCTGTCGATGACTATCACCACCTGCAGAGAAGGTTGAAGCGACCTGCTTGAAGTAGGATTATCGCTACACATGTCCTGGTCGCTGTCTCGACATTTCTTTTTACCATCGTCTTCAATGGGCGATTGAATATCTTGAAGAGTGGACAACACAGTATATATTGTAGGTCTTTGGTCTTGATACCAAGTCAAAATCAACTCACACCATTTGCAGCTCCAATAACGCCTGTTATCGAGTGGGTGACGGATCATCCACCAATAGATGAATGGGATAACCTGGACTTCTGTAGGCCTCCAAACGAGGAGACAGCTAAACTATGGGATGACCTTCTCCCTTGTAAGCTTCCATCTCCTTGATGAAAATTGATAAAATCTCATTCGTCAGACCACCCACAAGCCCTCCAAATCATGCCAGACGAAGCCAAGCGTCTTGGTGAATTCGATACGGTTTGCTTGAAGAATGGGAATCCTATACTTAATTTGAACGTGGTGCACAACGTCCACTGTATGGTAAGCTTCCACAACCGCGAATTGCTCAGTTACCATCCAGCTTATGTATGTATATGTGCAGCACAGAATTCAGAAGAATCTTCATCGACACTACTATTACCCCAACGCATCCGTGGAGTGGCTTGAGTCAGACATCCACCATACACGTATGTAACCTCGTCTAACAATACTTGGATTGTGTTGTTAACGACAAGCAGGACACTGCCTTGAAGCAATCTGAAGATCAATAATGTGCAAGCCTGATTTGACCCTCAATCGGTATTATTGGTCCGGTGACAAATATCACGACTTGAAGTTGACTCCTGAGCCGGCCTTTGAGCGCCAATGCGTCAACTGGGACCGCGTTCTGGACTTTTTAAATTCAAGAACGTATGATTCTGATGACATGATGCACGGGGATGTCACGCTTCGTGAATATGAAGGCCGTACCGGGCCGGAAGAAATAGGCTGCGAGTGGTAAGTGCTTTGGAATTTTCCTATCCTACGCTCATATTAACAGCATATCTAGGAATGACAGCTGTGGAGGTAACCATCCGGAATAATTTACTGCTTAAAGGATCTTTAATTTGGCGTTCGGTACCTCAGTAAAGATTTTTGATATTTAGAATATCTATATTACAACATATAAATTCAAAATTGACCACCTCGCTTTACAGTGACAGTTCATCAAGAGTGAAACAAATGCAAGTGAGTGAATAAACTCAACAACAAGACTTTCACTTCTGTTAATCTTTAATATCTTATTTTGATGTATTTGATTTCCAGCTTGTCTTTAGTTAAATTGGCTCGTTTTTGATATAAAGAGAGAGATACGCACGTTTGGCATCATAACCCTCTCAAATTCAGCTTCTGCCCGAAGGCTCTATCTAAGGTTACTAAAACCACTACCTCTCAGAGTCATTCAAAATAATTAGGAGAAGTTTGCTTGTTTTGTCGAGTTTTGGATTAAGATGAATAATGCTACAGTTCATCGAACTCTCCATTCAAGCGTTAGTATACTCATATATGACAAGCTTTCTAATAGAGAACCTCTAATAAAAGGTAAAATTACCTGGAGGAAAAACTCTAATGAATTCACCACCGGAATACTTATGAATCCTATGTTTGACAGCCGCGTGCTCTCACTTATGAATAATATCTCACATATATAGAATTGAATAAACTTATCATTACTCATAACCCAATCACATTTAAAAGGCGCTTAGCCTCAGATTGTTATCCAAAATATCAGTTACAAAAGAATTCCATAATAACTTGTGTTCAAATTAGTATTAAAAACTTGGGGAAAAAGAAGTCATCTTTCACTTAATCTGCGTTTGTCTAGGTTCGAGGTTTACAGATTCTCAAGGATAAGGCATACTCAAACTCCAAAGTGAGCTTATTTCAATTCGTCCGAGTTCCATTTTTCTTATTGCTTTCCGGGAAACGAAGAAGTCCGGCTTCTTTAGGATAGATAGGATGAGCCACCTCTCCGAACAAAGATCACACGAACCGAGATCTTGCGCTTTCTAGTCTGTATCTTCGAGCTTGTAGTTCTACCGTACATGCCAATCCATCTCTTTCTGCGAAATTAAAACTCATGCAAGCCATTCCAGAGACAACAGCAGGTACAGTCTCTCTATCCTTAGAATCGACAAGACATGATGCCTTTTAATACCTTTCAACCCACTTATGCAAAACTCCCAAAAGACGAGTCCGAACCAACATAAATACCAGATAGCTCTGCCCGTCCTCGTCCTACACCATTACTTAGTCAGACTGGCTGGCTCATTGTGGCAGCTATTATCGCCACGGTAAAAGTAGTCATCAACGAGATAGTTAAGGTGTTGTTAGAAGCACCTAATGAAGATGGATAGGATGTTGAATAAGGCATTCAGGCAGTGTTTAGTTATAGGATTAATACTAGAAAATAACAACCTTGTGTAATGATTTTGCGCTATTAACACAGAATGCCCTAGTATAATTAATTATAACCTTAGTATAG
>JAJONI010001699.1:0-10701 GCA_022190145.1 Pezicula rhizophila | reverse complement strand
ATATGGTAGAAGACTCTGGGGCGCGCTGGGCCAATTAGAGGCCACGCCACTAAGTCAAAGAACCTGTATAAGTAGACCACCACTTTCAGTAGTTATGAAGAACAAGCAACCATAATCAACAATTTCGATAGATCAAGATACAGATCAATTGCAATTGATGGAGCCAACCGACAGCTACTAATCTCAATGGCTTTAGATCTTTGAATATGTGTGTTGGATTTTCTCCTCGTCCCATGCAGCAGGCTCGGTTTATGTCGTCGACATTTAAATAGTGGATTCGTAAAGTTGATTTAACTTTAGTTGTACTTTCCTCTTGGGAGTTTTAGGCGACTCCTGTGAATGTGAGGATGGATGGTCAGGCATAAATTGCAATGTTTGCGAAACCAACAAGGCATGCAACAAATTGATGCCCAAGGGGCAAGGAGGCGTTTGCTACCAGAATGGTGAGGTGGTGAAGGAGAACTATCAAATCTGCGACGTTACGAACAAGAAGATTCTTGATATTCTCGATGGCAAGCTGCTGTCTATAGCTACCCCCACACCAGGTGCTTTCGCGAACTTCTACAGCACGGCGCAAATCCGAATCGCCGCGAGGAAACGGAATTACCACTAGTTTAAGACCTACTACTTCTACTATATTACTAAAATAAGTATAGAGTAGTTATTATACAACTTATATCTCCTTTTGTCACAGTTAGGCGACAGCTTCCAGGTTGTTAGAGGAAGACGACCTAGTTCTGACAATGTATAACGAATTAGATATTATACTTGTACTTAGAAGGAATTGGCTATATTATTCTAGAATACATATTAAGCTAACAGAGACACATATGCACTCTTTGTAGGACGGAGGATTATATTTATATATTTAGCTATATAAGACTGCAAGGGATAGGAGTATAGCCCCCTATCTTGCAAGGGACGATCTAGAAGCATTAAATGTACACCTTGGCATTCTATTCCCCCGACTTGCATCTATCTATCCATCTAATTTTAAAGTGTCGTGCGGCTCGTCCCTACAATTTTTTCTCCATCAGATCATCCTTGGGTCCGTTCTTTAGAAATATGTACCCATTTACGTGAACGGAAACGACACTTCCTGGGCTGCTGATTGTGGCAGTAGTTGAGGTCCATCGCGTGGCATTTTAGTCGAAGCTTGTGTGTATTTGAAGACTTGGCTGAGAGTGAGGCTGAGGACTGCGCCTCTGGTCATAATGTCAATTAATAGCCGGGTCAGGAGTGAGGTGGTACTTACTTAACGATTGCAGTCCAAGCACCATGGGGTTGGATAATCTGAATATCGGAATGTTTAGCTTCAAGTCGGCATTTGAGATACTCGCTCGATGTTCCCGTCTACATCCATCCTGCTGCTCCAACCGGAACGTACTTCGAACAACAATATGCTCAACGCAAGTACCTCATCGGTCCACCACTCAGCTTCGCCAACGGTGTATCGCTGCACCTTCTCGGATTGATTACCAACGGAGTCTTTGACCGCCACCCAAATCTCAAGATCATCGTCGGTCATCTCGGAGAGCATATCCCCATTGACTTATGGAGAATCAACCACTGGCTCGAGGATGTTGAGAAGCCTTTAGCTGCCAAGGCCGGGGACAACATGCCATGATGAAGAAATCAGTCACGAGCCTAAATACCCCGCAAATGAAATGCAGATGTCAAAAGCTAAATAAACTCCAACTACAGAAAAATAAGCTTGTACTATCTATATGCAGTAAATGTGACATGAAAGTATATTGCAGATTGATGTTTAACTAGAAACACCGAAAGCTGTGTGCTTATGTTAGCCGGAAGTCAGAGGAGTAGTGGTGCTTTTCTCCTGACAGCACCATAGCACAACACGATGCTGTTAATGCCTGTGGAGTAAATTATTGTCGCGATTAAATTTCTATCCAGCCTTTAATGTCCTACCACAATACTTTTTGTCCTTGGTCTAGACCTCAGCGCCGGACGCTGTTGCTAGCAATGATTTGGGCAGCTGTATAGACTAGGTCCGGACAGAAGGACATTAGAAGCGTGGCCGGGAATATTTGCGCCCAATATGTTTGCTGGTCTGGCATTGTTGCCAGGAGCAGATTTGAGACCATCAAACAAATTCGAATCCGTATCTCCACCATGATCCAACGTTTCCCCAGCATGGAATATAAATGGTAGATCAAGACCAAGAGAATCGCAGCAAAGTCCTATAGAGAAAAGACACTTTATAGGTTTATCTACTAAGCTAGGTTAAGTCCCTAAATTTCTATTATCTTCCTGTTATTAATGTCAAATCTCGTTCCTTGCGACCAACGACATGCACACAAACCGTTCATCATGGTAAGGAGCTCTTTTAAAACCCCCCTAATTCTCAGAGGAGGCCAGAATGTCGGAAGAAGGGATTCTCAATCTGTCAACAATTACAATGGCCTGAGCGACTGCCTCAAAGCATCTTCTCAAATAAAAGATATCTTGATCAAAGAAACGGAATAGAAATGCAGACCTTTCGGGCTACTGCCGAAGTTCAACGCAGGGGGGATCTGTTTCGGGGCAGCCGAGTGATGGGATGGGGACGGTAGCTGGTGGTTCCTTGGGTGGCTTTGCTTCAAGACCTTAGTAGAGGCTGATGGCGAACAGGCAGAGTCTTGAGGAGGGTGTAGACAGGCTCGCAGCGCCCCTGGAGATTCCCTTAAAGGGAGGTGAGGGGGGTGATGACGATGCTCCAAGTTGCTGCAGGGGAGCCCCTCACTCTATGTTAAAACAGGATGGACAGGAACCTCATCTTGAGTGGAGCCGGAATCCTCAGGCCAAATATCCTCAGAAGAATTTCTGCCTCAGGCAGCTCGTTTGCGGAGCATGTACTATCCTGCTTCCCAGGCGCAGCAAAGCACCCTCCACCATACACCGACGTAGAACAAGGCGCGTAGCAACAGGACATGACAAGTCGCTTTGAAGATATAGAAGCTAGACTTCGTAAATTGGAAAGTCCAGAGGCAAGAGCTCCTACACTTGCGCTTCTATCTCAGATGCTAACTGTCTAAGCAGGCTGGAAATATTGCAATTATTCTATTCGCCGACACCATTGAGGGCTTTTCTAGCTCCTTATCCGAACTTCTTCGCAGACACTGTCACACCTCTGCATTGGCCTATATAGCACCGATCATAAATACAAAGCTAATAGTTATCAGATCGCAAAGTAGGACGCTAAGCATAAGCATTGGTACATCCTTCTTCATTGGATTCTACAGCAAAAATCCTTGCTCGAGTTCTAGATAAACTTTTCAAAGGTGGCTAAGAATGCTTTAACTAGGAAGACAAAAGAGTGCTGCGGTCATCTAAATGTAACTGTGCTAGCGAGAGAGTTTTTTTATATTACTGTAGTTAATATTTATATTTAATAATACACTAACTGACGGTAATATCACGTGGATACGTGGTTTGTAGGTGTTTCACACCACTCGTTTAGGGATAGTACGGAGGCGAGGTATATCCTCAGAGTTCCGTGCTATCATTCTAGAGAATAACAAGACGAATATAACCAGTAACCAGAAACCCTACGTTTACGTAAACCCCTGTATTAACTTATGGGCCCTGTGATTCCAACACTAACTTCACTAAGTATTCTAACCCTAAAGTAGAAAGATTTCTAGATTTTTCTCCTCGTTGTCACCTCTTCACTGCCTGTGTTTCTCTGTCCACAACTACATTAGCTACTGTCTTTGCCTGTAGACTTGTCTTCATTGATACAGAGTAGCTAATAAAGTGCTTATTCCTTGCTACAATGGCTATAGAGTCTTATGTTGTAAGGCCGTAGATAGATAGAGAGTCTCTAACATATAAACTCTTATAATCCTGCCTCTGCCTTTCGGACTTTGTTCTTCTATTCTTCTACACCCTCTAACCGCGCCGCAACTAACAACGGCAAGATAAACATCAGACTCCGAATATCCTCCGCAACATCTAAGCGAACGGGTCCAAATTCATCGACACTCAACATATCCGTGATATCCAAGTCAGGCCGGCTGACTGTCTCGTCAACACTGTTGATATAGGCAAGCCACCGCAAGGGCATTTTGGCGATGGTGAGGTAGAAACTACCTCGCGCGACGGAGAAGAGAAGCTGTGTTGCGACCTGGTTTCTAGGTTGGGGAGGAAAAGGGTTGGGTTAGTTTCGTTGACTGGCTAGTTGGTTGGTTGGGATGAATGTGGCTTTTTGGGAAGAGGAAAGGAGAGAGGGTTGAAGGGGAGAGAGAGAGGACTGAACTTATGCAGGATATTGGAGGGGGAGTAATACTTACTTGTTTTCTCTCGCTTGCTTCTGTAGCGCTTCGCGGCAGGTATACGCCAGAGCGACAATCTCAGCGGTCTCTTGTCGCCGAACCTGATCCGGGCATTCCCTCGCATCTAGCGACCTGAAGCGAGCCCTCTCGGAAACTTTGACCTCAAAGATGGCTAGGTATTGATCAGCTGATGTGTCTGCAGATGCGCTATCTGGCATAAAGCCATCGATGCAGGCATTGAAGCTGCTGCTGCTGCCTCCAGCGCCGTGGCCAAAGGTAAAACGTTTTTGGTTCGAGGTTGCGAGAAACCGTGGCTGCAGGCCTCCCTGGATGGAGAGCAGGAAGCTGTTGATCAGGGCTGCGAGGAACTCAGCCTGCACGCTTTCGGTCTGGGGCCGATGTCGCGTATTTTCGTTTTCATTTTCATTGTCATTTTCATTATTATTATTGTGGCCACGGTCTTCAGCTTTGGCCTCACCCTCACCCTCACCCTCACCCTCACCCTCGCCGTTGCTGGAAGAGGGACGTCGTCGTCGTACATATAGCCGATTACTCGCACGTCTCGAGGGACTGTCATCGTCCTCGACCTTTAGTGCAAGCAGCGATTTCCAAATGTCATCGCTGTCGCTGTCGCTGTTGCAGCCGTCGTCGCCGCCATCGTGCACATGTACGCCGTGCGGGGGGGCATGATAGTCGAGTCTAGGGCCCGCAGCAACGTTAAGCAGGAAATGCGGGCGCTCTTGGTCCAGTCTCTCGGCGAGCAGCGTGGGCGGGAAGGTGGACCAGTCGACGGCCAACAGCGCTGCCCAGACATGGGCAAAGACGCCCAGCGACTGGGTGGTGCAAGTGGCAGCGGAACTGGGCAGCGTATCGCCCGAGTCGATCCAGTCCAGAAAGGCGTTAAAGCAATGCAGCCCATGCTGAGATGCTCTGGGCGCCGCGGCATCGGCATCGAGGTGGCTGGCTTTGTGTGGCGCGGGCGGTGGTTGCGGTGGTTGAGACGAGGCGGTGCTAGACATTATGATTGGTCGAAGCGGCGTCTGTGGAGGATGATGATGATGATGATGATGATCATTATTATGGCTGTGATTATTATCATGATCATCATGATTATCATCGCCCTCGTCTTCCACCAGTCGCAATGCTCGTCGCACGCCAGCCTCGTGGCTTTTGGACACCAGGCCTAGGGCACTCAGATGGTCGACAATGCTAGCCACATGGAAGTATGGATGGTAGCATCGCAGCTCACGGAAGAAGAGATGAGCCCTCGTGGGAATATTGTTGGCCGAGAAGTGGACAGCGTCCGCATTTAGATGGCGGAAGGTGCAGTGGGCAATGTGATAATGGTTGGTGACGAGATCTTGCCAGGCCGGCAGGAGCTGAGCGTGAGTGTGAGTGTGAGGGTGAGGGGACATGGGGGGATATAGATGGATATGGATCTTGGAATTGATGATCTGGGAATTGATGATCTGGGAATTGATGATCTGGGAAGTAATTAATCTGGAAACTCATCTTGACCCCCTCTTTATTTGTTCTCTGCTTATTCTCTGTTTGTCTTTTCTTTGGTCTCTGTTTGTTCTGTGCTGCACTTTGTGTGTCCTCTTCTTCCTGTTCTAATTGGAACTGGAACCTGACAGGACGCGTCCAATGCTCGTGACCTGGTGTCTGTGACTACGTCATATCCCGTGACTGCCCCTCTGTATCAACGCGTGATACGATAAACAAAGCCGCAGACCATCCATCATCGTGCTTCTTCTATCTATCATGGCCGCCTGCGAAACCTCCAAAGACTCCAAAGACACCAACCATCTGCGCACGGAGAATGAATCACAATCACAATCACAACCACGACCATCAAGACACCCTTATTGACATTGTGCGGTATGTAGGTCGACAATCATCCTTATCCTCGCTCAATAATCAACAACAACAACAACAGCATTGGCTGCCATGGTCCAGTCTCCAGGAGTACCAGAACAACCACAATGACTGTATTTTCATTACGAATGCTTTGTCGTTGTTGTCATTATCATCGTTGTCGTCTCTCTTGCCCATCAAGTTGCCCGTCGATGTGACTTCAGCTGCCCTCTACATTGCAGCCGACCAACAACGCCCCCCACGCGCCATCTCATGGGCAAACCTGCTCGCCAGTGCCTGTGTTCTGGTGTCGCACAATACGTTGTTGACCTGTCGCGAGTACGTATCACCCTTCATCCTGTGTTTGCGCGAGGAGCTGATGATGGTGATTGGTAGAGTCGATCCGGCCTCTGCCTGGGAATCTGCGCTAGGCGGCCTCTCAGATGGTGGACGCCGACGCCGACGCCTATGGCGCATTTTCTCCCTTCTCTGCACGAACATCGATGTCTCGTATCCTGATGCGCAGCGCCATGGGCAGGTCAACCGGACAGAACTGGTGCATGGTGCGATTCTGTACCACGATGAAGTGGCCGATGCTCCGCTTGACCAGAGCAATGCGGCAGATGGATCCTTCCTCCCAGGCGAGGTGGTTTGCGCCCTCTCCATCCTGACAAGTCAGGTAGCGGTGCAGAACCAGCTAAGGAAGGCTGAGGGCGTGGCGAGTTTTAAATACAAGGTCTGTTGTCCGAACTTGGAGTGGTGGTGGGTGATCAAGCTGATGATGGTGTACTGTGTCTCTAGGCCCGAATTATAAGTATCACGCGCCAGGTGATCCGCATCTTGGATATCTCATTTAACGTATGTAATCGACCGCACCTCCACTTTGATCTCACACACACAGCGACGCTCCCTGCGCCAAGCAAGGCCAACTTCCGTCAATTCAACCAGGAGTGGTTGCACATCGTAGCCCTTACATTGGCGGTTGAAGGAGATGATGGGATACAGATAGGCAGACGGGCCAAGGGAGTGACTTGGGAAGGACATCCATCTCTGGCGAAGCGAGAGGTTTCTGGGGGGTCGAGCGGCGTCTCGGAGGATTTGGAGGTGGACGGAGGTAGTTGTGTGCTGTATAATTCTTCGGGCAGCGAGGGTCAACACGGCAATGATTCGGACTCAAGCAAATCCTCGCTATAAGACGTGGTCGTAGATGTCTAGCTACATCTTGTATTTTGTATTGTAATCTTAGACTGTGTTTTCAAAGAACGTGTATTACTTGGTCGCTTGCTATCGTCTCTACTTGTAATAGGGGCCATTCATAGCTCAATAAATAACTAAGCGTTCAGTTGTAGACCCTACAGGTCGCGAAATAAGTAGGGAGGAAGCCTTGGCCTGACTTCTTGACTTCCACCTCTTGTTTTTTGGGGTTTTTTCTGTTCTTTTTGTTGTTCTTCTAGTTCATCATCAGCCCAGATCAAATCCTACGCATTTTACACTCCTCACCTTAACCACCGTTTAGATGCATCCCTTGCTGTAAGAGTAGATGCAGTAGTAGAGCGATGGACCATCTACTAGACTGCTCCCGGGATGATCTTCAGCGCCTGCACGACCAGCAGTCGCATCGCGGCATACAGAAAAATGGCCGTGATGGTGATTGGCCGTTGCGAGTACGCAGAGTCAAGCCATACCTGTCCATGTCGGCTCGCGTTCCAGGCACCCTTGTGGCCAAGAAATCGAGCGTAGCCGCCCGTTTCCAGAGAGAGAGGATGACTTGGACTCCTTTCGGAATAAGTTCCCTTACAGTAAGTCGAGGCGTCTCGGAGTACTCTAGCGGCGACTCGGGGAAGAGGCCAATACTGAACTTTTCGGTTTCCGCATGTTGAACTGGCTCTTTCGGATGCGGATCGAGGCTGTCTCGCGTTGCTTGCTTCTTTCCGAGGGTAGATCCCTGATCTGGGCCAGATTGGAGGGAGGATTGGCCAAGATAGGCTTGGGCGGAGTTGCTATCACCCTTGGGCTTGAGCTCGAAGTGTATTGTAATGGCTGGGTTCAAACTCAAGACGACAGACAAGTTGATGCAAGCTGCACTCGATCAAAAGATAGTGCCGAGTTTGGGGCGCGAGAGGCCAACGACGTATGCATCCACCGTGGGAGAAAGGGGGACTTTAAAACATTTCTATGGACACACTGGTCCGCGTCCAAAACAATGCGGAATCAGAACAAGGCGTGTATCTCTTTGAGGCTGCCTGGCATTCTTGGTGAGAAATTTAGAGAAGTGAGACTGGCTGAATGACCAAAACAGGGCTTTGCGGTCAAAATGGAGATCGGCCGATGTACTAGTGAACCGTTCATTCCGCTTGTCCGCTTGGAAGAGCCTGTACTGTATTTGAAAATAAGTGAAATTGAGCAGCTTTCATAGTCGTCCGACATGTTTCACGGAAGATTATGACGGGGTTCGCGAGATCTTTGGAGATAGAACATTGGATGAACTCGTAACTTTACCGAGGGCGACTAGCAGCTTGCGCCATTTGACATAAAGTGCCTGACCCTCGCTGTGCATCTGTGCAACTCTCCTCATCTCAAATTTCTAGATAGAATATTCATCTCCTTCATTCCAATCAACGGCACCTACTAAAATGGATTGTTCAAGCCTGCGAGAAATCCTTAACAAGCATTTAGCTTACCATGCAAAGTTTAACCCGACTCTTGCTCCATTCGTGCCAACATGGCAAAGGGCTTTTGGGATACTCGACTGGGGTTCGAGGGGCTCAGTGGTGTTTATGCAAAGCGTTGAAGATGGTGCACTACTCCACAGCGGTGGCCAACTATGCTACTTTGGAAGTAAGTTGCTAGTAGGATATATCGAGCAAATGCTAAAACTATTTTATAGGACTAACACGGTCCCTAAAAAAGCCCAGTTAGAAAAAGGAAAATCTTCTTTAGCGACTATCGAACCGCTGATTGGCTCCGATTTGGAGAAACAGAAGACCGGTCTTGATAGTCTGCTTAAGCTTTGCTCCTAACTCGAAAGCTTTTCGGATTCCACAGCAAAACTGGCAAAGCCATCTGCCCTAGTGAAGAATTTCACGAACCTCTTGTCACCTTTGACATTAATCTAGAAGATAATTAAGCTCGCATTAATCTTCTTGAGATCTCCGCATCTACAGGATTAGCTGAGCAGCGTTTTGTACCATGGCCAGCCATAGTCACCGCAGGAGACTAACCACAATCATTTCACCTTTAGCAGTTAGACTGTGCACTAACTACAAAGATGATCCTCGCTAACCCAGATCATCTGCGAGCATCTATCATTCTCTCTATCCGTTATGATCGCAATACCGCATACCTCAACAAGAGCCTGGGCAGACGCGACTATCACTACCTTTATATGGAAGCTTAGCTTAGTGGCGTTACCTTTTTCGAATACGTCACTATGCCTAACTCAAGTACGAGTATTCCGTGAACTAGGTTTATTGTCGAATAGGTGAAAACACCTTTAAAATGGCAGTCAAGGCGGAGTACATCCTTAAATCCTTCCCCGCTTTTCATGTTCCCCTGCATAGTCACAGCTATTTTAATGTAAATGACACTAAGCAATATGATACCTATTTGGCTTTGTTCCAATTCGAGGGCATAGGAGTTAAACTTCCACAGAATGGAGATTATTTCATAGCTCACTACTCTGAACTTGAATGGCCTAAACCCGTCCACAGATCCCATTCTCAGCCATATCTTTTTCCACAACGGATTTTCGACTAGCTCTCTATTCGCAATTGACGACTAGTAGCGATGAAGCCTAGTCAGAAGTCATTGACAGCGAACGCATAAACAAAGACATTGTCATCTTCAAAGCTATAGCGCGTGAACAGCTCGAGGAACGCACTAAAGACCCTGAAGCACCACTTCTCCGGGAAATTGAGAACGCAACATATTAATCCCTCGTGATCGCAGCTGCTCTTAATAAGGAATTCTCCATCCTTTAAGAAGAAATTATTGCAGTGATTATGCAATCTCAAGACGAGTCCGTAACACCATCCAAGATTTACACAGCGCTTATACATGAACTTAACAAGGGCGAAGTCACAGTAGTAAATAAACTAGTTCACCTTCAAGCTAAAGAAACCTTGGGACTATAGCTTAGGGGAATGGCCTCTGGACCTAGGTCCGCCGGTGTCCCTGAGTCCCATCTCTTTTGTTCATTTCTTCTCAATCGGTCTCCCGCAACCCCAAAGGCGTTTGTGCCTATACATTGCTCTTATTCTGTGGGTAGAGATGTGGTCGGGAACCATTTTCGGCACGTTGTCTTTTAATAGCCGGCCTCTGAATCTGTAGCAACAACTTTACAAATGTAGAACCTGTTCAGGGCAGTTCATAGCCTTATGAATGCATTCCGAGTAGCATCTACTCAAGCATGAATGAAAGCAGTTATAGATGGGTCTATTAAAGTGTAAGTAGATTTAAATAATCACCCTGTTTGATTTGGATCTTCACTTGTTGCAAACTCTTGTACAGCCTCCTTCTAGACTAATGACATTAAAGTCCTAATATAATTAGAAGCAGTTAGGAATGTAGC
>JAJONI010001698.1:0-10701 GCA_022190145.1 Pezicula rhizophila | reverse complement strand
CAACAATCACCTATTACAATACAATTATTACCCCTACTAGTATACTGTTATTTACTCTTACGAGTGATCCAAGTGGTCCCAACACCTACAGAGTATTTGAGTGCAAAGGGATAGAAACAGCAACTAGTACAATATGTATTTTACATGCGCTCTATAGATGAGGACAGCTTTAGCGAGCTGGATACATTTATACCAGAACTCAGAACGCTAGACTTCTTGCCGGAAACTTATGGTTGAGGCTTCGATGTTTAATCCCCTGTCAATTAGTAAAGACAGGAGCCTAAGACTCTTAGTCTTAATGTTTTTTAAATTGAGGAGATTGCTCTACGTTGTAAAGAATGCCGTGCTTGTATAACTGCACGAAAAACAAGGCACAGTTCGATGTTGCTTTGCCCCTGGGTACCGCACAAAATTGCTGCAAAAAATATCATTTTGATTGTGGCTATAAATTGGATGAGTTATTAAAATTACGTTAGCTGCTCAGATAGGTAGGTGGCTATTGAAAATGATATGTGACAAGTCAATTAACACGGTAGTCGAAGAATGCTCAAGGCGCACAAAGAATTATCGTTTACTCTAGTACATCCATCGGCTTCTAAATTTACCGTTTACGAACGGTAGGAGCTGGTAAAAGAATATATTGAAAAGGTTAAAAGGTCGAATGCTTCTAGCCGTAAATTTGGAGCATCTGGGAAGAACATCGCAAGTAACTGTTAAAAGATGTTGGCGATAGCCAAGGAATGCTCTTAAAATGACGTCGTGTAGGCCCAAAGTTGCAGTGATATTCCAGAATGGTGCCTGTCGATTTTAGCCCGTACAGAACACTTTTTGTATGCAATATTATTAACCTTAAAATCAAAATATTTTAGTTCTAGGTATTTTCCTTATATATTTTAAGATAAGAAATACAACTTTGTAAGTAATAGTAGTTTTTAAATCTTCAGCTTTTTTTAAGTAGTTAATTTATTACTAAATATATAGCACCTTGTATATTTCAAAAAAGGTATTGTACGCGAAAAGAGTGTCATATAGGCTAAAATCGAGAGACACAATTCTGGAATATCAATCACCATAACTTCCGTGCCACCCGATTTCTTAGCTCGATACATCTCACCGTCCATCACCCACCATCTGTCTTTATAAGGAAATTTTACGTTACTAGTATTGTCACAACCCTGCACCATCACCTATTCCAACATCACTTCTTTAATGAATACTACTGCCATCGCTGTTCATGATGTCCACCAATAATGCCCCTCCGGAAGCTACGGCAGCAGAGCGCATAGCTTTGCGACGAGAGAAGAAGCGAGAGCTGGATAGAAAATCCCAGCGCATGGCACGTGATAGGACCAAGACACGAATAGCACATCTCGAGAATCTACTCGAGGAGTTCAAGAAGCAAGACTCTAGTGGTCGGACTGCCGTATTGATGGCCCAGGTGTCCGACCTACAGAAGGAGAGAGACGAATTGAAACGAATCCTCAGAGACGTAGCACACGCAACGAAAAATTATGGGAGCCCCGAAATTCTACCAGGCAGTCAGCCAGGTCGTACAGACTTTCAAGTCGAAACAGGTTCATATGAGGATTCTATTGATTCCAGCATCAGTCCAACAAAATGGCCAACTTACGATTCCGCGCACATAGAGCAAACCGCTACTTTCAACCACACCAATAATCTAGAAAACCAAAGTTTCTCATATGATAGCCATCCCTCAAATGCCCTTGGAACTCATCTATTTTCTACCGAGGTGTTTCCTCATGAGATCACTGGTCCAATCATACCAGTTGACCCCTCGTGTGAGTGCAGTACCTCAGTACGAAATTCTACTTCGTCACAAAAACGAAACCAGTGGCGCTTTGCCAATGAAGTCCTTACAACATGTCAAAAGCCTGCCGTACGAGCTGCCATCGCTCAAGAAGATTCGATTCTAAACGAAACAATACCAATCCGGGCTATAGTCGAAGGATGGAGCTCAGTAGAGAATATCTTAAGTTTTTATCCCTCCTGGCAGATCATAAGGCAGATTGACGAGGGTATATTTTATTATTGTGGAAAGGTTGAGAGGCTGAGTATTATGCTTTACATATCAAGGGTGATGCAGTCGCATGTGAATTATACACCTCAAAACTCTTCTAGACTGCCAGCTTGGTCTTACAGTAGGTAAGGGAAGTGGTTTTCAGGTTAAATTTCCATGTGTACTGATTTCATAGGCCTTCGCAATTATTACTACCTCACTCGTACGCAATATCTTACTTTGCATGGTAAGACACCTTAATCCTTGACACTACTGGTTCAACATACCCTCTTCTTACACACAAAAAGGCCAGGAATACGCGAAAGATTCGTGTTCTCCCAACATCGCTATTGCGACAACAAATTCTGGGAACTCCTCACACAATGCTTCCGATTTCTCTGGCCCTTCGAATTTCGAGACTGCTACTCCCGGAATACAGAAACAGGTCTCTATACAGTCTCTCCTACTTTTGAGGAACGTCTACGAGATATCAGATGTTGGACTGTTGGACCGGAGATTTTTAAACATTTTCCTGAGTTTCTGAGTGATATTCCGGCTAGCGATATGGTTCCTGCTGCGAGGGTTGGTATGTCGATGTCGATTGAGGAAAGGATTGTTGCGAGGAGGAAGGCTGTTTTGGATGAGAATGAGTATGAGAAGAGGAAACAGGGGGAGGTGCAGGGCAAGGTTATTCCGTTATGACCTTTGTAATTTTTGTTCTGTTGTCTTGGGGTCTTAATCTGGAGTGAATTGGGTTTTGTCCTAAAATGATGGTTCTGTATACCTAAGTAGTGTAGATACGGCAGCAAAGAATATAGCAGAAAAGAGTAACCCACCAATATCAATCCAACATTGATATCAACAACAAATCCGGTGGCACTACTCAGGTCCCTCTAGTTGAGCCTGATTAAGAACCATGTCCATGCCCTAGAAAAGTCTTCAATGACGAGAAAGATTCTAGCGATAAGGATAGAGCTAACTTGAGAGGATGAAGTATGTTAAGAGGGCTACAGCTGCAGGTATTTAGCGTAACTAAAATAACGCCCTACTTTCTAGATTAAGAACAAATTTGCAAATCTATTACTCTACTAATTGATATCGTAATAAGTCTTATCGTAGCAACAAGCAGGCGCGTACCAGGTCTGTGTAAATTCCAATAGCAGAAAGAATGTGATCGCAATAAAACTTTTAGAATTGTAGGGAACTTTCTAAGCTGCTTGCCAATTTCACTAATCTCAATGAACATCTGTTTTGGATACTATTTGTAGACCTTCTAACTCTTAGTTCTATATCACTAAAACTTATACTGTTTGTTAAATCTAACCCTCAGTATCTTATGAAGCTATTGTCAAAGAGAAGCGAGCTACTCGAGTAAGGGAGAAGAAAAATGTTGTTATCCTTACGATTTCCCACATACCTATTCTCTTGCGCCATCGGTAGCCTGATTACAGCTATTAAGAATTCTGGCCGCTCTTTCCCCTCCTCCCAACAAGAATCTCAAACTTTAAACTCAAATGCACAATTTCATGTGAGTAACATTAACAATAGTTCATCAGAAGCCAAATAAGGCAGAAAAGGCGGCGCCCTAGGCCACTAATTAAGTAGACTAGACCAGCGTTTTGGGCTTCTTAGGCTACTATTTACGTAGTTTCTCGTCTAGAAATGCTACCTTTTTAGCCGGGATTGTAAGGCTGGTCTAGAAATCATCTCTTTAGCTCTCTCTTCTAGGCTAAAAATAGCTCATCTAGTAAAATTATGAGAGGCCGAACTATTGTCAACGTTATGCATCTCATGTTATTAATATTTCATTGCAACATATCCTAACACAAGGCTCTGAAACCTAATCATTAAGCCCTTATATTATCGCCTTCAAATTTTAATGAAAGTTCATTCGCAACAGTAGGAACTTTAGTGTCTTTGCTTGGATAAGGATGGGTGATGAAGAAAATTTTAGAGAGAAAGTCTTGTTCGTGACTGTCTTTGTCTCGTTATAGGTCGTAAAAGTGTACTGGTAGAACCCTGTAGGAATCGCCTGTGGTGTTTGAAGCGCAGACTGTACTGTAGAATAGGTACGCTGACCTATTAGATTACACAACCTAACCTATGGGTTCTTGGCATCTTGACCAATAATCCAGGAGTTTGGGTGTTGTAGGCAAAGTTGTTACTGGCTTAATAGACCTATAATGCACCTCTGGCTAAACTAACCATGGTCTTTAAGAACTAGCACACACGTGAGAGATATACTCAGTGCAACATAGATAAATTTGCAACTCTTACCACTCACTTCTATACAGGGTATATCATACAAACATTTTACAACAGCACATAAATTCCATAACTCACAAAATCCCTCAAATATCCCTTAACAAATTCAACTCCTCCCTATCGACCGCACTCCTCCCAATCCTCTCCTCCCCCTCAAAATCAAGAGCATTGAGTCTCTCATTCCCCTTCAATACACCCAACGGCTCAAAAAATCCATCAGTAGTATAAAGAGTCTTGATAATACCACCAGAGCTATTCTCAGGAGGAGTGCAAAACATCGTAATCATATCCTGTAGAGAGCGAGATTCGACCTTCGTAAGATTTCGTTGTAAGAATTGTAGGCCGTCGGTAAAGCAGAATAGTAGCTGGGGTCGGATGGACAGTAAGTCTTTGAGTAGGCTTATTGCTTCGGGTAAAGTATTAATCGATCCATCTAGAGCGGCAAATCGTGTCGTGGAGAAGTTTAACTCGGTTTCCACGGCATCGTTCATCAAGTCAACTAATTGTGAAATGAGAGAATATATAAGTCTTGTGACGTCCGTTACACGTCTTTCATCTGGATCCTCGACTTCATTTAGACTGTCCTTGCGCAGACAGAAGTATGATAGAACTGGAACTCCTGTCTTTTGTGCTGTTGATGTGAGGTACGCGTTCGCTAAAGTATACTGAGAAGGTGTTGGAGCTTGAAATGGCCCACAAATCCAAAGTGTTTGGGTCAATTTACTGTTCGTCCAGGCTCGTAGTCTGCGGAAGATTTCAAGATTGAGATCGAGTCCTTGTGATCTTGTTGCCAACGCTTCTAGAAGGCCAGGTTGTCGATATTTTTGAAGACGAAAGGCGCTGGCTTGAATTTGGACCTTGGTATATATTTGAAGAGAACCGTCTCGAACTTCGGAATTCGACTCACCACTTTGCGTGAGTTGCTGCATTGATATATTTGCTCCAATCATCTGATAGTTCCAAAGCGCATTTCGAGCTTCGTCACGTAACGTCATTTGGATTGAACTTCCCAGAATTCCTTGCTGTCTCTCTAGTCGTTTGTCGAACTCTTCCATTATACGACTCTCGAAACGAGTCAGAACTTCTTCCACATTCATTTGTTCGGCCGATGTGAGCAATGTCTGTACATTTGCTTCCGTTGCCAGTTTTCCTTCGTTTTCAAGCTTTTGTGCTAGAGCTTGCATCTTATCTCTTTTCACTTTAACGATATTGTCGAAAGACTGGCTGTTGAAAGAGTGGGAGACTCGCTTGAGGCCTGACTTATACCATCCCATGATATCAACCAGAAGTTGAAATACCAACACATAAAGCTGGGCGACATATCGTTTCATGAAGTTATTATTGTTGTGGATCTGTAATTGTCGTTTCCAATAACAGATGTCTTCACTGAGATTATCTAGACATTCAGAGATACCGTCTGCAATTTTCTTGTAGTTGACCGTGGCCTAAATTCAACACCTTGGAGTTAGTTTACACATTCTAGACATCTCAGGAGTAGCTGAAAGATAGTTCCGAGACAACGAGTAATCTACTGGAAAAGGGTAATTTTACTTCAAGAACTTGAGTACTTAAGTATCTAATCTCATTTGACCTAAGTAACTCACTTGACTTAAGTAACTTACTTAGTTTTAGTTGAGTAACTCCCTCCATTTAACTTCTTGAAGCTGCCATGAGGCTTCTCTAACATACCTTTACAATTGCCGTGAGGCTTCCTGTCAAAAGACAAACGTATTTATCATTATTCGGAATGACCGCAAAGACCTCCTTGTATTCATAGAGATTATTGCACAATCCTCGGAAGAGAGATTTTGCTTTTGCGGTATTTTTTGAATCTTTTGTTTTCCATGTCGTATGTGCAGTGTTAACAGCTTTGAAAACTTCATCAAGTCTTGGAGGGCCGTCCAGAACTTCTGACTTTTGATCTTTTGGGAGATTTTTCTGAAACTTGAGCCAAGCTGCTGCGAGCTCTTTGCTTGACTGGTCTAGCAGTGCCTCTTCACGTGTTCTGGTGACTGTCAGCCGAAGCATCGTGTATTGGAAATATAGGTACATACTCGAAATTTTGAATGGTGCCGGGTATGAAAAGTAACTGCCACTGATGCGAGAGCAAATTCGCCTCATTGACTTCTTGCTCATCCTTTGCTTCCTGGGCAGCAAGGGCGATTGGAAGGGGCTCTTCGGGGTGTGTCATGTTAATCCGGTCGCTGAAGCGGCGTACAATACCATTGATGCTATCTGCTGACTGGGCCATCTGTCCTGCGACTTCAGAATCCATTGTATGATCTCAGCAACTCCTTAAAGAGTCTTTATGCTCTGGCAGGTATGTTCGGCGACGAGATTCGGCGGTTAGCCCTGGCTACTATTATTTGACATAATACATTTGGCAGCACACCTTGGCTGGGCAGACTTTTATTCATGGCAACCGCCTTGGGGGGGAAGACTACCAGGATCTGTCGTAGTTTGCCTCATATTTGATTCGAGCAGCACCCCGTGGCTGGGCTGGCGCGCTGCATGTCAGCAAGCATGGGTTTGCGTATCTGTACAACTGTTATTGGTGGTGGGTAGGCTAAGACTGGGCTCATGAGCTGCAAATTTGGGGGCTGTTTTCGGGGCTGATGGATGGCGCAGTTCAAACATCATAAGTAAGGCCCTCTCTGTTGATCCCACCAGATCCAAGATGGTTCGAGCCCAACCAACAGAAGCCGTAATACACACACAGCTTTCCCCAAAGCACTAGTGGCATGTCGCGAACAGCGACACAGACAAATAATAATAATATGGAGGATACAGCAGTCAACCCAGCAGCTACAGCAGCCCCACGTTCCGGGACCTCGGCCCCTCCCGAAGACCCCGTAGTCGTGGTACAAGCAGAAGCCTCGCCAAGCGAACAACAACACCTTGAATCAACGACAACTTCATCAACTCCAACTCATGATGATAATGATGATGATGATGATGATGATGATAAAGACCATCCATTATCAGATGGAGACCAAGGGCCCACCACTGAAAAAGAGGAGGACCCATCCGGGATCTTTACAGACCGCTTCAAGACTGTCAATCTGACAACGAAACCAGTCCTCTACCAGCTTGAATGGAGAGACAAGAGAAACAGGATCAAACCAAGCTTCTTTTCAAGCCAGCCTTTCACCAATTTGAATATAGTGGAGGATACAGTTTCGGCTCAGTATCAATCTAGGGATGTACGAAAGAAGCACATAGCCATTGAAATCATCACCAAGATTCGTGGAACGGCAGCGCGAGACGAAAAAGATGATGCAGTCTATATAGACAGACCCAGACAGCCGCCACGACCACGACCTTATGGAGAGCCTCCGTTCCCTCAAATGCCGCCGCCACCAGGCTTTCCCAACCCAGGTCCCTATGCGCCAGGGCCAACCTATGACATATATGGTAATGAGATTCCTCACGAAGAACAATCGGTTCCGCCGGCACCACCTGCTCCGTATAAGCTCGAAGAGGTTGCTATCAAACATGTCGGCCAAACGAGAGTTGTTGTCCACTCTTCATACCTCATGCACGTACTGAGATCCGTTGTGAATTATTATCCTATGCAAAACCTACACAAGAGTATCACTACCATACGAGAGCCATTCTCCATTCTGATACATCACTATGCGGAACTCAAAGCCTTCTCGATCACGGGACCAGACCTCTCCAAATATGAAGACAAGGACCAGGAAGAAGATCATGCTAAGCAAGACCAAGCTGAGAAAATGATCGAGCACACTAAAGTACTGCTGGACTTCGTTGAGCCGCATTACCATAAATTCTTCGAAACAGCTGAGGATCGATTATCAAGAGATATGCCCCTTGCACGTTATGAAGAACTATGGTATCTTTTTAGACCAGGCACAGATGTCTACTTCAAGATGTACTCGAAACAAATGGCAGGCGTAGTTGTTGGATGCAAATATGCCGACACAGACTTTATAGAGACTTTTGAAGTAAGGGTTTGGTATTTGTTATTCGATGGGAAAGTCGCGAGACGAAAAGCTCGATCACTGATTATTTATAAATATCCAGGAGAAGAGGAGGTCACCGAACTCACAGTGTATCCGAGCAAACCCTGGGATCTCAAAGATGGTGGGAAACGCAGGAAAGCATTTGAAGCAAGAGGAGAAGATATTTTCCGACTCTGTAGGAATCGTTTCAAACAAGTCTACTATAATGGAAAACTTACCGCGGAAGAGGATGCAGCTACGGTATGATGCTCCCCCGTTGCCTTTCTCTGCCAACTAACTAATTCCCGCAGTTCAAAGGCCTTGTCATCATTGATAATGATCCAGTCAGTGATTACACTGGTGATCATCCAGATGATGGCAGTTCCAGCAGTCGTTCAGGATCAAGAAGTCGCGCGAAATCTATTGGCAGTACTCCGTCCAGTCAGTATCTAGATGACTCTGATGGGTCGTCGATTTCTAGTCGCCTTACTGATTCCGATACTGATCTGCCACGCGGTGGCCCACCCCCTCCACCGCCTGGTCCGCCCACAGGGGATATTATCATTCAGCCTCCAAGTATTGTAAAAAAGAGAAAGCGAGACGATTCAATGTGGGTCAAGTATAAGAATGTCGCAGTAGACAGTCCGAACCTTACAGCACACCACTATTTTCTTGTCATACCTTTCATTGAAGGTTTTGCAGTTCTCCAGAAGAAGTGGAGTAAGTATAGACTGTCCACCTCAACTTGATCACACGAGTTGACAGGTTACTGACAAACTGCAGGAACTTTTGATATTGATTGCATGTCAGAGGTCCCCCGTAGAGAAGAAATTCTGGATAACGTTGTCATGGAATCTACTAAGCAAGCAATTATCCGAGCAATCTCGCACCCACAGAGCCACGCATGGAAATTGGATTTCATTCAAGGCAAGGGTGAGGGTCAAATTGTTCTACTCCATGGGCCCCCTGGAGTTGGAAAAACATATACAGTTGGTGCGTAGCTTCAATATCTACCAGACACTTCCCTTGCTAACTTGAAACTAGAATGCGCTGCCGAAGCGACCGGGAGACCTTTGATATTCTTGACAATTGCTGATATCGGACTCGATGAGCGGAGAATTGAAGAGCAGATGACTAAATGGTTCAGTCTCGCAGAAAGATGGGAGGCAATCTTGTTGATTGACGAGGCGGATATCTTTCTCGAGCGACGGAGAGGAGCGGATATTGCTCGTAATGGACTTGTTTCAGGTATGCATCCTGTCCACCAATCGTTCTATAAAGTACATGACGCTAATTTGCATATCAGTTTTCCTCCGAAAGATGGAGTACTTCCGAGGCCTCCTCTTCCTCACCACAAACCGCATCGGTCAAATCGACGATGCATTCCTCTCGCGAATCCACGTCGTAATAGGCTACACCCCCCTCGACGAAACAAAACGCAAACGAATCTGGAACGGATTCTTCCAAAAACTAGAACGAGACATGAAGTCACCCAAGGCCACAGGACCCAAAGTAGTAGTCAGTAAATACGCAAAACAATACGTTCTCAATGATGACGAAGTCAAGAATCTTCAATGGAATGGAAGAGAGATTAGGAATGCATTCCAGACTGCTATCTCGCTTGCTGGGTACGAGGCTGCTAAGGATCCGGATTGGACTGAGGAGAAGGGTGTGGATGTTGAGAAGGAACATTTTGAGAGCGTTGTTGCTATGAGTAGGGAGTTTCATGATTATATGGATAGTATTACGCAGCAGCCGGAGAGTGAGAGGGCTAGGAGTCGATTAGAGAGGAATGATGCGCATTTGGGGGTCGGAGTGGGAGTGAGTGAGAGGATGTAGATAGGAGGGCATTTTGAAGGAGTGGCTGTATTTGATATTGTATATGGACTATTGCTGTGGCTTGGTATATGCTCTGTAGTAACGTCGAAGGAAATGAGAATGGCATTGTCAAGAGGAGGCGGCGCAATTGGGACATACTCGAGGTAGATTCGAATGCCGCCTTGATATCTCGCAACTAATGGCTCTGGTTATATCTCGTGTTTTTCCAAGAAACTCTGCATTACATTTCTAGATATTCGTATGATAGGAGAAGTGACCACCTTATGCCGAAGATAGAATTCCTTTCTAGCCCTTGAGAAAGCCAGGCTACGCAAGCGAAGTTCGAATAGCAAACAACATCAAAATAAAAACTAAAGCTACACTCATTACATAATTAGTAGTATTAAACCTTTAGTTTCAACATATCTATACCTCTATCCCAGGGACAAGATTCGCTGTTTCACATACCATATTTTACAGTTTCAGACAACAACAACAACAAGCATTAACTGCCCATATCTTTGCAGCGAAAAAATTCAAGAACAAAGGTAGTTTTCTTTCTACATCTCTAGAATGTTAAACGTATAATATTACTAACAAAGTACTTTCTTACATATCTAAGTTACTATATTCCAC
>JAJONI010001697.1:0-10710 GCA_022190145.1 Pezicula rhizophila | reverse complement strand
GTTAAAAGACAGCGGAGCAAAAAAAAAGGAAAAAAAAGAGAAGGTCATTAAAAAAAAGACTAACTGATATAAAAGCTTCGAATCAAATTGGTAACGAAATAATGCAAAGGAACTATATTAAGCGGGAACTGTATCTTGTGCGTACGAGTCTATTATTTTCTGTGTGATCTCAAGGATCAATCACTGGGAAGATTGGGAAGATATGGAGATGTGGAGTATAGACTGTATTAGCTGACTGGAGAGATATGTCTATGCTCTGTACCTACCCAACCAAACAACACCGTGAAGCTGCCCCAGCCCCCATGCTGCTAAACTAAGGAATTGAGATAGCCGACCGGGTCAGGAAGGACTTGATGTCTTCGCATGACCTAGTTCGATGATTTTGAATTGTGGAGGAGGAGGAGGAGCGAGGAAGCTTGATTTTGGAGGTTGTGGAGGTATGAGAATGGGATGTTGAGGGGTTAGGGAGGGAGAGCTTGAACAATAGTACGTGGCCGTTGAGAAAGACGCTAATAAAGAGGAGTCCTTCACGTTGATGTAGTGGGGGAGTAGAAAAAGGAGGTTGCCTTTAGGGGAGCCATGGGACGCTTATGAAGACTGTTAGAAGTTTTAGATCGGAGGGAAGGTGGAAGCTTGGGCTTGTTTTTTTTTTCCTGAATTGTGTGATTTATTGTTGAATCTCTGATGGTATTACAGAGTGACCTATTTTCTATAGCAACCTCTTCGCTTACTGCGAGATATATAAAGCTCTTGAACGACTTTAAATCCAATTCATACACCCCCAAACCATGACTCGAAACCTGCGCGCAGAATAGTTGCATTGTTCAGAAAGGCTCTTCTGCATTTCTAAGCCCATATATACACAAAAAGGTATCAGGGAAAAGTCCCTTTAGCGAACTGGCAATGCATAGAATGTATAAAAGGTCGATCCCAAATCTACAAACTACTTATCTATCAAGCTCGCCTAGAAGAAAGTGTCCTTTATATTTAAAAAAAAAACGAACTCTACTCTCAGTAAGTAGTATATCTCTCATTGACTACGTACAGTACGTATTTCCTCAAAACCCCCCACTTGTATGACTAAACGCCCAAATGCCCCTTCAAAACACCAACAATCTGATCCCTAGACGAAGTCGTCTCCGCAAGAAGCGGATTCCCAAGCAGCGCCAAAATATGTTGATCGGGTCGAACCAAAATAGCCCCACCACTCATCAATCCCAAACCAATCTTCCACTCGTCAACAAATCTCCAATCCACCAACTCAAAATCTCTATCAAGAACAGCAATATTGATCTTTAATTTCTCAAAAAGTGGCCAGTGTTTCCGAGTCTCGTCTAAAACTGAGATCCAATGATCGGCAGTCGGCTGATCACAGATAAGTGTAAAGGCATTAAAAGCGCATAGATCTAACGTAGACCATTGTCTAGCATCCAGTTCTTCGGTTGAGAACTCAGTGACATAACTTGAGTCAATGGGTGGCAAGGAAGCTTCATCCACTCCAACACTTGGTTTCCTCACAAGCCAGATATGTGGTAGTCTTGCACCGACAACATATCTCCTCTTATACCATGAGGCGTGTTCAGGGATCTTATCATCGCCATAAACGTACCCAATATGCAAACCGTGATTATCGAAATGTTCTCGTTGACCTTCAATACCATTTGCGATGATATCGGTCCATTCCGGATCTTGAACTCGTTTGTAGAGATTTGTCTTGGCTTCCTCAATACTCTTTGCATTTCCGATGCCTAGTTTCTTGAGGAGTCCGAAGATTTCAATTCCGTTTTTGACGGATTGTTGGGCGTTGATTAGGGCTACTTGTTTGCGGTCGTATTGGTAGGTTTGAAGGAGGTTGTTACCTGTTGGGAGGGAGAGGTGATGAGAAAGTGCTATTTTGTATGCGAGGTTATGTACGTCGCCGAGCCCGGTATTGAGACCTAGGCCACCTGTAGGAGGGAAAGAATGAGCTGCATCGCCGGCAAGAAATACATTTCCAACACTGTAACTCTTGGATACCTTCCGACTAAAAATCCAGGGTCGATTGCTAAGGATATCGAAAGGAACTTCTTTGCCGATAGCTGCTAGTACAGTTTTACGACAGAGCGCTTCATCCCAGCTTTCTACGGGATGTTTGGTGGCGTCGAAGTTGCAGATTAGTACTTGGTTGTTGGAGAGGTCGTAGCCGATTATGAAGCCGGATACTTCGGGTTCCATTATCCAGTGTAGCATGCCGACTTTGGAACCTACTACTGGTCGGAGATCGGCATTGAAGTGGATGGTCATCATCATTTCCTCTAGGTTTCATGGATCAGTAAGTTGACTAGGTGTGTTACAAGAGACTTACGCGTGGTGTCTCCTTCACAGCTTATGCCGAGTGACTCTCTGACTTTACTCTTTGCTCCATCACAACCTATCACTTGCCTTGAGCAGATTTTATATTCTTTCTGAGCCGCGCGATCTTTTACCGTCGTAACGACATAATCTTCAAACTTCTCCGAGATCAGTTCCTCGTCTTGTCTGGAGATTGCTTTGAAAACTGCATGCGTACCTGCTCGCAGCAGACGAAGGAGTGGTTCTTCCTCACTTCCACTCCATCCTCAACCAAGTACTTTGCTACAAGTTCTTCGAATGTAGGCTGTGGTATATTATGAAGCATCTTGATCGTCTCGTCAGCATCTCATCAATTCCCTTCTCATAAGCTACATTTAGAAATGGCCAAAAGAAACACACCACCCACCAAAGGCGTATCCTCCAAAACCTCAGGATCCATCCTCTCATAGGGCAAATCGCCAACATGAATCCCCGTCAAACTCGTGACGAAATTAACCCAAAAAGCATCCTGTCTCCTCGTGCCCAGTCTCCGTATCTCATTGGCATCAATACCAAACTGTCTACATAGCTCGAACGTCCGGGGTGAAATGGCATGTGCTTTTGGTGCAGCCAGTCTTTTGGGATAGCGTTCAATGACGAGTGATTTCACACCCAGTTTAGAGAGAAGATGTGCTTGAAGGAGTCCAGCTGGTCCACCGCCTACAATGAGGACGGGTATATCAAGGGTCTCTTGTGTTAAGATTGGTGGTGTTGTGGATATGTCGATATTGGAGTGTGGTGCCATGTTTATTAAGTATAGCTAACTATTCATAAAAAAAGAAAAGAAAAATTATAGGTGCTTATGCTTGAGCCACGGCATTTAAGAGCTTCTAGTAAGTAGTGCTTCGAATCCAGTCAGTGTATCTTTCAGAATTGCGTCGTCCCTTGAGAATAGATAGCTCGGATGAGGGAAGAAAGAAAAAAGTTATGTCGACCACTACAAATAAACTCTCGGCAAACCTCCACTTGAGACCGCAATATCCGCATGATACTATATCGCTTCCAATCGCATGTCGTGTTTTGATATTGTGGATGCTTTGGAGACCATTGTTGAGTGGTGAAGTGTGGGGAGAATTTGGGTTTCTGGTGGGGAGGGTGGTAGTGGAGTTGTGGGGAAGGTGGCGAGGGGGTGGCTATCCCCACTATGATGGTGTCAGACAAAAGTGTAAGATGATGACGTGAAGCTATTGTAAGAAAATATGACTCGTGTTCTGTGGCATTAGTAGTTGGCTTGCTATTTTATCAATGGGGGGGCTGCAGTGGTGTAAATGGGGCACGACATCGTGCGGCTGCATGGGCAACCTGAACTAACTAGACCAGGATCACGCATACTGCTATCACCCTCAGACATACCTACCGCACTCAATAAATAAATCTTGTATCCGGCCAATAGATTAGTAACAGCATGCCTTACCAGTCGAACAAGAATTGAGTTAAAGGATGGCCTTAACAAACACAAGACATTTTATGAAATGAGGACATTGATATGCAAGTCAGCAGAGTCTGGCTTGGAGAACTTCTGTCATTCCTGTTATTGTGCTTCGCTACGCTAGGAGATTGATGTAAAAAAAAAGGGTTTATTTCCTTCCTTGGCATCCCTCTAGTGATCGATCCTCCAAACTTCGATGTGTACTACCAAAGGAGTGAGGAATTGAACCAATCTGTTTCATATATCCAGGATTTCGACGCATCACTTAATTCAGCTGCGAGCATAGCTGCTACTACCTTCTCGGTCTGTCTAATGACAGCCCCCCCGTCGAATGGAAGACACATGACTTTTACGTTTGATATAACAAACTGAGGACTACCAGGAGAATAGTAATTTAGTAATGCCATCGCCCAGCTCATAATCGTCCCTGCTGGTTCTGCAAGCGGTGTGTTTCGAGGAATTGGTACAAATCCTGACTGCAGTGATATTTCGTGAGGCTCCAAATGAATGTCCGTGATTTTCCAAAGATCGATGATCAAACTCAACTCTTGCAGCGACGGAAATATTTCAAGCCACTTTACAAATTTTGTGCAGTCTGACACATTGTCGAACCAGGTTCTCCAGGGCAATGCAAGACGTCTAACGTGGATAAACTGTCCGTAGAATCCAGAAGGGTCTATACGCCCGTAGCCGGGGTAGAAAATGTCGTGTCTTAGATTGACCAGCGCGCGCTCTGGATTTGGGTTATACTGAATGCGAAGAATGTTTCCCAGAAAGTCTCGATCAGTCCTCTCTGTCACAGATGGCCACTCTTCGTACACTGCGCCTCTGTGACCGTTGCCGTCTATATGCTCCCGTACCTCAGAATTCACGAGCCTCAGGTTGCGAGAATAGGATCTTGCTATCCTATTCGCACGTGGTGTCGGCACTATATGAGTATATGGTGAAGCACTAGGTTGGGGGGCCATTGTATGAATGCGTGGAAAGTTTTGAAGATTTGCAATTACTGCAAAATCCCATACTATAAACCTTACTTCTTTGGGGAGGTCCATAAAACGATTAAAAGGCGGATTAATGACTAACGCATTGTTGTCTAGAGTATTGGGTTAGCCAACGTGGTTCAAAGTATTTAAAAACCACATCAGAAATGGCAGTAGAATCTTGGTAGAGAATTTTGACTGCCAGACCATCTCCTTACTTTCATCATTATTGCTAGACGGATGTTCTACTGACGTATGTTGTGCACCACTAGTATCCTCGGTCGGGCGTGCCATGACTTGAGGGGAGGGATACTGAAGAGTATACAATAGTCGTACGACGTCCGATTAAAGGATGAGAATAGGTCGAAAGACCCGAGTGCTGGAATAGTGGGGTCAATGGAATCAACCAAAGAACTCGTGAGGACAATGAATAATGGTTGCGCGCTGCAATCAGGGGTTAAAATGGCGGGTTGGGTGATGATGTCTGACGTGTGGTAGGTATTTCATGTATACCAGTATTTGAGGAAAGGATACCTACCTTCCTACATCTCCTACCTACCTACCTACCTGTTGTGAATCGTGCTTACCGTCGAAGCTGTACAATGGTATTAGTGATGGCAGGCGCAGAGAGACATACATAGATGGATTGATTTGGGGGGTTGATTTTGGCTTTAGTGCTTGCTTATGTAATGTACGCGTAGCAGAAAACCTCGGCTGCCTCCCTCCGCAAAACATATGGAATCTCCCATCTCCACTTCTCCACCATCTCCATATCGCAAAGACGAAAAGAGCCAAAAAAAAAAGCCAAACGGCCTATGATGTCTCCTCCCAGCGTGACCGACAGTTCTCCCTCTGCCTCTGCTGCTGCCAACCATAGAGACTCTGCTTCGACAATTCCCAAGAAATATCGTTGCACCACGTGTGATAGAGCCTTTACCAAATCCGAGCATCTTGCTGTGAGCCAAAAATATACTCCACTCCACTGATTACACATGTTCAAATTGCTGACCATTTTGTCTTTAGCGGCATTCGAGGAGTCGTAAGTCTTGTTTTCTATAGTTTTTTGGTCTTTCAACTTATCCTATTAGACTTGAAGCAAAAGCCCTTCTCATGCCCGAAATGCTCCAAAAGCTTCGGCCGGCAGGATGTCTTGGCAAGGCACAAAAAGGTCCACGAAAACCACCCACGACCAGAAGCTGCTGAAACTCCATGGTCAACAGTAACTCCAGCGACAATTGAGTCGAATGATAGATATGGTCCATCGCCGTCGGTCGATTTTGCTCAGTCCAGCACATTTCCTCACCCCCCACCCGATCCCCACAACATGTCTGCAACCCCAGTATCACTCGAGCCTATGCAACCATGGGCTCATTCGGGTGACATGTTAGAGTTCCTACTATCTGACTTCAACAATAACAATAATTGGCCTGTCGCTCTTCCTGTGATGCAATTTCAGCCATCAGCCATTCAACCAGATCTTGACAGTTCAGTCATATCTCCGGTCCCAGCTCAGCAATCAACTGGATCAGGACCAGGACACCATGCTATGCAACAATTGAGCAAGCTTATTTTGGACCTCTCTTCCGGTCTGACTGCTGAAATTGAATCGACCGGTATCACTTCCAGTTTCCTGGATACTTGCATGAATGTTTTCTTCCAGAGGTTCCATCCCTCGTTCCCGGTATTGCACAAAGCAACCTTTCAGGTTCGAGAATCTAGCCATCCGCTCTTATTGAACATTATTGCTCTTGGATCTCTATTCGTTGGCGCTAAAGATGCCGTCCCTAAGGGCGAAGCATTATGGAGATTGGCCCATACAGCTGTTGCTACTTCGTGGCAAGCACTGATGGCAACGAAAGGTCCTAGGGATCAATGCGACGGGGTACAACTAGTCCTTACTGCACTTACCGGGCAAACATATGCTTTGTTATCCAAGAACGAGAGTTTACGTATGACGAGTCAAGTTTTTCATGGCCTCGGTTTCTACTGGGCGAGGCAATGTGGGTGGTATAACGTAGAAGAGTATAACTTGGCCGATGTACCGAGTTTGGATGCTCCAGAGATTGAAAAAAACGAAGCATGGAAATCATGGGCGGCGCGCGAGGTCCAGAACAGAGCCATACTCGGGCACTATATTCTCGACGGACAAATAAGCCAGTTCTCGGGACACTCTCCTTCTGCTCGTCATGTCACGAACTCCCTATTCATGCCGAATCCAGAACCAGCGTTTGCAGCAATCACAGCGGACGACTGGATCCTTGAGATGGGAAAGCAAAATCTGCGCCATTCTTCCTTTCGAGAACTTTATGTATCGTTGTTTTCTCCTCAAACGGCTCATCTGGAATACCCCCTTTCAAACTTTTCTGTGCGAGTCATTCTGGTAAGCAAGTTCTTGCGTTGAATTACTCATTAGTCCTGAATAATTTTTGAGCTACTCCCAATAATACCCAGAGCAAGTAAACTAACTCCGAGTTTCTGACCACAGGAAGGAATGCAGTCACTAGTTTCGGATGCTCAAGAAGGCGAAGGTCCTGCAGTCGGTACCCCGTCTAAATCGACTATAGCATGGGCACTGGTGAGACTTTACAGAGAACGATTGGGTCTTTCAGACCAAAAGTCTGTTGAAAACATGGAGTTGCTTGTCAGGTGGCATGCAATCTGCCTTAATCTAGCAACTCCTGCGACCACTCTTTGCCAAAGAATGTGCAGCTTTTACGGGATCCAACAGAAGCTCCATAGGGATATTAGACTCCCTCGGGGTGATTTCAACCTGAACGCCTGGGCTGAATCTGTTGATGGACGACGAGCTCTTCTGCATGCTATGGCAATCCAAGATCTTGTTGAAAGGCTGCCATTAGGTCGATCTCACGCAATACATCTCCCAGCAGCGATCTTTGCTGTTGCCACTATCTACAGCGCAAGGTGCATTGCGGGCCTTCCAACAATTGTCGTCCCTAAGTCAGTTCTCTGGGAAGATGTATGGATGGTCGACATCTCTGATACAGCAACTTCAGATGAGACTTTTCCAACATACAACAGCGACATGAATGCCTTTCTCAATGCAGTAGAAATGGCGGGCGACTCGCTAAAACGTAACCTTATGTACGACTTAAACTCGCTGCAAATTACGCTGAGCTCAATGTCTCTCCGATGGGGCGTGTCACATGCCATGGACGACATCTTGCATCGCTGGATTGGTATTGCTAATGAAGGATCACATAGAGCAGTCTAGAGTCTTGACTCTAACTCGAGCTATCTACCAATGCTTTCTTTCCCGAAGCGATTTGAACTCTCGCGGAGGGAGGCAGCCATTGCATGTATAACACATACTTCTCACGCTTGTGCAAAGTAGACCAGGTTAGCCGGCGTTATGGAACAGCCCTCTGTGGATACTCTTGCAGCAACGGCATATATTTAAACTTTTGCATTATAGTTAGGACAGTCGGAGATATCCCACAGCTATTTGTTGTTTGTTTTTCGGGAAGTGGGGAAGCCACCCACAGTGATTTGTGGGGATACGACTATGACTATGTGTGTGGAGGCGACTGAGCGGGGGGATTGGGTATTGCACACGGCAGTACGAAAATGATCTTCCCAGGATATTTGCTGTTATCGCCTCTCACGGGCGCATAAACATGTCCTCTCGATGTCTTGCCCCAAATTAACGAACGGACCTAGTCATTGTTACCATAATTAAGTCTTGCACCAGTTGAGAGACTTCACTAATTCTTCGGAAGCCCCAAGGTGCTCGCTTCAGTTATTGCGATCGTGATCCAATATCACCCAACTCCAACCGTGTCCTTAGATCAGCCCAATGGCCACTGGAAATACTGTTGACAATTCGGCTCCTGTCGGTGCCACTCCTTCCAATGGCCCGTCTGGAGTAGAGATCGACTTCATAGACCGTATATTTGTCGCGGCTCCAGGTACGGAGATCATGATGGATGAAGAGGGACCTGGGGCAACAGAAAGACGATTACACTCACTTCAGCATGCTAAAACTGGTGATGGTCATATCTTGCTTGTGCCTCAACCCTCTCTCACGGATCCTAACGATCCTCTCCTTTGGTCCACTGTAAAAAAGTGGACTGTGCTCATGAATGGTGTATATTACGCCTTTAACGGTGCTATGACAGGCCCCATGATGGCTGGTGGTAAGTATTTGCCTAAAATTAGCAAGGTAAAGTACTAACAGATGTAATATAGGTATGCTACAACTGACCGCTTTTTTCCATGTCTCATTGACGGCCATGTCGCACGCCAACGGAGCTACTTTAATATGTCAAGGCCTTGGTAATATTCTATGGATGTAAGATGATTCCAATTAACAAATCGAGGTCTATGACTGACTTTAGTAGGCCTCTTGCTGTCAAATTTGGCCGCCGACCGGTTTATCTCGCGTCGAATCTCCTAATGGGGATAGCTTGTATTTGGCTTGCTATTTGCGCAGAAAAAACTTATACTCCCTTTATTATTGGCAGAGCATTTCTCGGTCTCTGGCAAGCTCCCATAGAAGCAATTGTGCCAAGTACAGTCACAGACACCTTCTTCCTTCATGAGCGTGGTGAGAAAGTCTCTATCTACGGTCTTGGCGTTTTGGGGGGTAACGAAATCGGCCCACTGATATCTGCCTACATCATTCAAGCTTTGAGTGTGCGATGGGCATTCTTCATTGTTGCTATCTCGGTTTTCTTCAACCAGATCACTTTGGTTTTCGCTATGCCTGAAACAAAATTCACTGGCGTCAGACCACAAATTTTACGCGAGGTAAAGCCCTCATCAGATAACAGGGGGCCAGTAAAAAGTGAAGTCCAACAGGACGAAGTCCTTAATCTTGATGCCTCTGATATGGCAGTCTCATATACGCCTCGTCAAACAACAGCTTCTAGCACTCCATCTACAAAGAAGACATACATCCACAGCCTCAAGCCATGGTCAGGGAACGACCCTAACGTAAATTTGTTCAAAACCTTTCTTCGGCCCTTCATTCTTATGACATATCCAACTGTCCTCTGGTCCAGCGTGATATACGGTCTCGCACTCGGGTGGAATGTTATTCTCGGAGTCAGTGTAGCCCAACTATTTGCACCACCGTGAGTTCCTTTTCCACGCTCTATCACAATCAGTTAACCTAGTTAGACCTTACAACTTCAAATCTGGTGCCCAAGGTCTTATTTTCCTTTCTCCCTTTATTGGTTCCTTATTCGGAACGTATCTCTGCGGTCCACTCGCGGACACCATCGCGACCTGGTTCACGAAACGAAACCACGGGATTCGAGAACCCGAAATGCGTCTCCCTACCTGCGCGATCGCTATCTTCCTCACATTTTTCGGAACCCTTATTTCGGCTCTTACCTACAACGCCAAAACTCACTGGTCGGGGCCAATCATCGGATTCGGAATTCTATCTGCTGGTGCTCAAATGGGTGCGACGCTGGCAATGGCATATTCTCTCGACTGTCATAAAGCTTTGAGTGTAGAACTTATGGTTACTATCAGTTGTTTGAAGAGTCTTATTGCGTGGATTTGGACGTGGGTTGTTAATGATTGGATTGTGAGGGATGGTATGATAACTGTGTTTATGACTATTGGTTCGTATCTTTCCCATTCTATAATTTGTCAGATTCAATGTCAAGACTATGAATCTCATTATATTATTAACACCAAACATGGCTGACTTTGTACTACAGCTGCTATCAATGTTGCACTCTACATATCAACTATCGTTCTCTACATAAAGGGCAAGAGTTTCCGGCAATGGATTGCTAAAGCCGATATCATGGGAAGAGCTGGATTAAATTGAAGGTCTCATCGACTAAGGCGATTTTATACTTAATATATATGTGTATATTGAGTACTATATAGAGGGAAATATGATACTCTTTGGCAGTTATTTTACGTTAACACAATATTATAACTAGAATAATAATA
>JAJONI010001695.1:0-10719 GCA_022190145.1 Pezicula rhizophila | reverse complement strand
TGTCAGAGCCATGACGAAAGTACTGTACGAATTGGTTTATAAGAGACCATTTTAGGTAACTCACTTGATTTAGGTACCTGAACTTGAGTATATCACTTGTCCTAATCAGAATGTTCTCCAATTTGTATGATAATTATAAACTTTTGTCAACCCTTGCATTTTTACTGACCATAGACATTCCCAACCAAGTCGATCCTTGCAACCGGAAGTACTTTCTCTTTTCTATTGCCCGCTGTAACTCCGCAACCCTTACAGTTCCCCACCACTATTCGAAGATGCATCTCAAAGAGCCGAAAATCAAATCTCCTACTGTAGTGAGCACTACAGATCTTGCACTCAATTCATATTTTTATTCTGGCCAACAACCGGAGTAAATCAAGAATGTTTCCCTTTCCGTCACTTAAACGATATTCGTTATTCTCGCAGCCTAATATTATCTACCTCATTCAACAACCAACTCCAACACGCGAACAGTCCCAAGAATCAAAATGGGAAACCTCTTTCTAGACATCACAACACCAAATGGTCACAAGTATAAGCAGCCCACGGGGTTGTTTATTAACAATGAGTTCGTCCCCGGTACCAGTGGGCAGATGATCATCTCTATCGATCCAGCGTAAGTGCCCAAATACGTCGATCCACTTCCATTTGTCGCCCATATTAACATTTGGATAGGACCGAGATGCCCATAGCCGAAGTCCACGCAGCGAGCGAAGCTGATGTTGACCGAGCTGTGAAGGCGGCAAAAGCCGCTTTGAAGAACCCGGAATGGAAGCTTATGCCTGGCACCAATCGAGGAATCTTGCTAGCTAAGCTCGCTGACCTCATGGAGGAGAACAAAGAGCTTTTAGCTACAATCGATGCTTGGGATAATGGCAAGTCAGCCAACTCCAGATTTTGGATGATAAATCAGGTCTTGTCTCATTCCCGAAAATGCTAATTGAATACCAGGCAAGCCATACAGCGATGCTCTCGGAGGCGATCTAGTAGAGGCGATTGGTACAATCCGATATTACAGTGGATGGGCGGACAAGATTTTCGGCCAAACAATCAGCACCACTCATCAAAAGTTCGCCTACACAATTCGACAACCAATTGGTGTTATAGGTCAGATCATCCCTTGGAATTACCCTCTCTCCATGGCTTGCTGGAAGCTTGCACCGGCTCTTGCTTGCGGAAACGCAGTCGTACTTAAGGCCGCTGAGCAGACTCCACTAAGTATTCTTGTTTTTGGAACCTTTATCCAGAAAGTAGGGTTTCCGCCGGGAGTTGTAAACTTCATCAATGGCTATGGTCGCGAGACTGGCTCAGCCCTTGTCCAGCACCCCTTAGTCGACAAGATCGCTTTTACTGGCTCTACAGAGACGGCTTCCCAAATTATGAAAATGGCCTCTGCCACCCTTAAGAATATCACACTAGAGACTGGAGGAAAATCACCACTATTAGTATTTAATGACGCCGACCTTGACCAAGCTATTAAGTGGTCTCATTTTGGCATTATGTCAAACAAAGGAGAGATTTGCACGGCCACATCTCGTATCCTTGTGCAGAAGAACATCTATGATAAGTTCGTCGCAGGTTTCAAGGACCAGATTAAAAACATCTCCAAGATTGGGGGCCAGTGGGATGAATCTACGTACCAGGGTCCGCAGGTTACGAAGATGCAGTATGATCGAGTCCTTTCTTACGTTAATATTGGAATAAAAGAGGGCGCCAGCCTTCTTTGCGGAGGAATCCCTGTGGAAGGCACCAAGGGCTTCTTCATCCACCCAACCGTATTTACCGACGTTAAGCCTTTGATGAGAATTTCCCGTGAAGAGATCTTTGGTCCATTTGCTGTGATCTCAACCTTCGAGACTGAGCAAGAAGCTATCGAGCTCGCCAATGACACAACCTACGGTCTTGGTGCCGCCGTATTTACGACTGACCTTGAGCGTGCACACCGCGTTGCTGCCGAGATCGAAGCAGGCATGGTTTGGATCAATAGCAGTCAGGACTGCGATCCCCGCATTCCGTTTGGAGGTGTGAAACAGAGCGGTATTGGAAGGGAGCTTGGTGAGGCTGGCCTTGAGGCATACTCTCAGATTAAGGCAGTTCATGTTAACATGGGAAACAAGTTATAGAGCATAGCTATGATTTTGCTGAAAGTTTAATGGCGTATACGTATAGACGACCTCAAGAAATTTACGATATTTTCAAATGCTATACTAGATTCTTAAAAAAGAATTGCTCATTCAGATCTACATATTCGTGCTCGCGGTGCAACGTGGAGGAAACCGCCGTTCACGTAAATTAAAAGATCAAAGTTAAGCGAAAAGTAACCTTGAAATCGAGTTGTTTGTATCGCTTGATTTCTTTTATGTTTACATTGAAGTATCTTAGATAAGGTTCATAGTTCTTCACGACACCCGGTTATTTCTCTCTATGATAACTTGAACTTAAAATCAGCATTAATAACTACAATGACTTAGACCGGAACAGGCTGATCCTTCAAGCCCAACTCCAGACTCAAAGGCAAGTCATTCCGACGCCGCCAATCGAATCCCAATAGATAGGGTAGCTATCTAAAAACCCAGTGAAAGATATAACATTGCACCTTGTGCATCAGTATTAGTGGAGATGGAGATTGGAATCTAAGTTTCCCGGTTTGCTTCCACGAATATTCTGGATCCTGTCTCTACCCCAGATGGTAGTATATAAGTCTCTTGATATTCTTTGTTAAAAATCAAAGCCGCGGTCAACTTCTCTGTTCTACACTTCGCATTTTATTCTAATATAAATCGCTCTAATATGACAACTAAAAAGAGCGATACCGAGCTCAGTCTCGATGCTGAAATTGAACCTGTGGTTACCAACACCATGGGCTACTCAGAAGACCTTCGCCCTGGTATAACCACCCAGCGTGGTCTGAAGTCCCGCCATGCTCAGATGATTGCTCTTGGTGGTACCATTGGAACTGGACTCTTTGTTGGATCTGGTGAAGCGCTACACATGGGAGGTCCCGTCACTTTGGTTATCGTATATCTGATCTTGACTTTCTTGGTTTTCGGCATTGTCACAGCCACCACCGAAATCAGCTCCTATATCCCGGTCCCAGGTAGCTCTTTGTCTTACTACGGATACCGCTTCTTCTCTCCAAGTTTGGGGTTCGCCACTGGTTGGATGCACTGGTATATCTTCTCTATCACCGTCCCCGCAGAGATCACGGTTTCCACCCTTATTATAAAATATTGGGACCCTCCAGTGCATACAGCTGTCTGGATTACAATTATCGGCCTAATAATCATTGCTCTCAATTGCTTCCCAGTTAAAGTCTACGGCGAGACCGAGTTTTGGTTCGCCTCACTCAAGGTCATCAGCATTCTTGGTTTACTCATTATGGCCGTGTGTCTCATTTTGGGAGGTGGGCCAAATAGTGATCGTCTAGGATTTCGTTACTGGACTCATCCACGACCTGTTAACGAATATCTCTTTACAGGTGCTACCGGTCGCCTTTGCGGGTTTCTTGGAACGCTTGTATTCTCAGTCTTCGCCTTTGCCTTCGCTCCGGAGCTTCTGATCGTGACAGGAGGCGAAATGGAATCTCCACGCCGAAATTTGCCAGTGGCAGGAAAGCGCTACTTCTACCGTCTCGTCATCTTCTATTGCTTGGGAGCTTTGGCTATCAGTATGATCCTCCCCAGTGACTCGCCGGGCCTTCTCAACGGTTCCAAGAGTTCCGCCTCCTCCCCATGGGCTATCGCCGCCGATCGTGCCGGAATTAGAGTCCTTCCCTCGATCATCAACGCTGCAATATTAGCCTCCGCTTGGTCTGCTGGCAACTCCTATCTTTATCTCGCAAGCCGATCTCTGTATTCCATGGCTTTGGCCGGAAACGCCCCAAAGATTTTCACAAGATGCTCAAAATCTGGCGTTCCATACTACGCAGTTGCTGCTAGCGCTAGTTTCAGTTTCCTCTCTTACCTCAATCTCTCGTCTACTGGTAGTACTGTGTTTAACTGGTTCGTAAATCTGATCAATACTGGCGCATTCCAGAGCTGGATAATTGTCTGCATCATCTATCACTACTTTCGCAAGGCCACCTTCGCTCAAGGAATTACTGAGCTCCCATATCGCTCGCGCTTTCAGCCTTATGTTGGCTATATCAGTGGCTCCATGTTCACTCTCCTTTTATTGCTCAACGGTTTTGCTGTCTTCACCAAGGGGAACTGGAATACTTCTACGTTCTTAACTTCGTATGTCGGTATCCCAATTTTCTTTCTCTTCTACTTTAGCCACAAATTCACTGCTGGTAAGAATGATCCATGGATCATTCCTCCCGAGGAAGTTGATTTCGTCACCGGGCTTGAGGAGATTCTCGCCTGTGAAACACGCGCTCCACCACCGGAGAAGTGGTACATGAAGTGGAAGGCTATCTACCAGTAGAGACGACCACGGTCTGTGAATTTGGCATATAAATATTTGCTGCTGTCAAAGAATACCTGTATTATTTCAAATTATTTCGTATCTAAGATGTATCTAGTAAGCTATACGTTATTAAAAGCTATTCACTTGTTGCATGTTTTCATTATAAAACCACTACTCATTTAAATACTATCAAAGAACGGCAGCAGTACTTAATCCAAAATAATAAGTGATTCGACATCGGAACCCTGACATGACCATTGCCATTTCCGACTTAGAACCAGAGTTTCTGCTGCATATCCTAGGCTGTAGATAAGCCAATTTGAGCTAGGGTGAGCAGTGAGCCCAAGCTGAGCTGTAGTGAGTGCATACGGTCTGTTTCGTCCCCTCAGTTATAATTGTTGCCATTGGCTGAATTGGACAGGCTTCAAGGATTGCTTCCGGAATTCATTTTGAATGTTCCCTCTTCGCTAGTAGCACATGACAAGCAATTTATCCTCACAATTTACCGAACATCACTTTAACGTTTGACACCGCTCGCTTAAATTTAATTTAAGCTTGCCAGAAATATAATAAGTATGGCGATGCCCCTCGTGCCTCTCCTTTCTTCCTTGCCAACTTGTACTTGCCGCCTGCCTCGTCGTCCCGAAACCCCGGTACAATATAGAGATAGAGCACTGTTTTCTTGGCCGAGGTTTAATTAGACACATTATTATATCGATGCTTGTATTTCCACTGACTACTGCAAGAATTAAGAAAAGTTGCACCAATGACTATTCTGTCTTTATATTGTAATCTGAAACTGCACCAGCTACTCTAATGGTTAGAAGAATTCGCGCCAATTGCTATTCTGTCTCTATATTGTAGCCCTCCAAGTATGGTCACTCGCTTCTTTTCGTGTTCAACCACACATTTGCTTTACCTTCCTATCTTCTCTCTCTATATATACTCCCCCAAACTCTCCGTAACTCTCTTAGATTCAGGTTATCTCATTTGAAATCATTATGTTGCTTATTTTTAAAATCGCGACTCTCCTCGGCACTTTTGCCAGTACTGCCTTAGCGCACGGTTATGTCTCTGGTATCGTAGCAAATGGCGTCTATACCGAAGGCTGGCAAGTATCCTTTTGGTACGACATTGTCAACGGTGCCGCCTATCCTCAGAGTCCAGGCTGGTATGAAGAGGCATTGGATCTAGGCTTTATACCACCAGATCAATACCAGTATGCCGCTCATTACCTTTAAACATCTCTTTAGCGATGCGTAGACTAACGCCATATGCAGAGATCCCAATATCATTTGCCACAAGAATGCTGTCAACGCCAACGTCTCTGCTACAGTAGCTGCTGGCGGGACGGTCGAGTTTCAGTGGACGACCTGGCCTCACACCCTCGGCCCAGTCCTAACCTATGTCGCAAACTGCGGCGGTGACTGCAAAAATGTGGGTTTCCTCCTTCCTTTATAACGAAGCTGTCGTGCCTGTGCACAAAATAAAAGAAGAAGAAAATATTCACTAATGGAGGCAATAGGTTGACAAGAAAACACTCAAGTTTGTTAAGATTGACGAATCAGGCATCAATTTTACTACCCAGACCTGGGCTTCTGCTGTTCTGATAGCCAACAACAACTCATGGACCACCACCGTGCCAAGTACCCTTGCTCCGGGTATGCCAACCCGCCTCATTTGTCTCTTCAACCTCGCTTCAAGGACCACAATTTATGATGTGAGCACTAACGATGAATTACAGGGCACTATGTCTTTCGCCACGAAATCATCGCCTGTCATGGCGCTGGCTCCCTCGATGGCGCACAAAACTACCCTTTCTGCGTCAATATTGATGTCACAGGTTCTGGCACGAAAAATCCAACTGGGACGCTTGGGGTTAATCTTTATAATGAGACTGATCCGGGTATTTACTTCAATCCGTATGTCACAATGACGAGCTACGATATTCCAGGGCCTACTCTGTGGACAGGGTAGGATTCCTCAATGGGCAACCAGAATTGGGACAATAGTTGGCAGGAGGCTGGAGCCGCATTCATATGCTGTCTTTTAAGGGGTCGGAACGATTGGAAGCTGGGTTGCTAGTTTTAAACGAAGGGAGGAATAGGATATTTAAGTTTATAGTAATGTCAATTGAAAGATTATCTCTATGGGTCTGATATGTGTACAATGCTCTATTGATATTGGACATATGTAGTAACTCTTTGCGCCCACCAAGGTATCCTATTTAATTATGTTGTCCAAATCAAGTATACTGGCAGAACTCACATAGCATGGTTCAAATGGCAATTTTGGTATTTTATACGTATAGGACCTATTTTCATAGCAGCACATAACTTATAGAAGGAGCATTGAAAGAAAAAGGATCGACGCATCGGACAATTTTAAATTTTAATGGAATGAGCATTGCGCAAAGGCTAGATTTGCAAGCGAATTCAGTCTTTTTTTCTCTTGTCACCTTTATAGCATATCCTTTCCAGCATGGCTATCCATATCATCAGCGGACTTCTATGGATACTCCTTATCGCTCAAGCATTCCCCCCAACGCTCTAGCTCCCATACGTAGTCTGTGCCTCCTGTTATATTCCGGCTGCCAGATACAGCGTGAGTACCCTTATGTCTAGGCTCTAGCTAGGAACTATTGTGGATGCCTTCCGCAATAGAAGGCCTTATCTCGTAAAGGCTCTCGTAGTACCACGGATGACTTGGTCATTCCACAAGGACTCCCTCTGGTACGATTATCGAGGAAGGAACAAAAAATTCGCTATCCTTTGCGATTAGAGGAGACGGCAGGCAAGATAAAAAATGATTGTGGATGTGTCACACCCTTTTAGGAGCGCGTAAATATAGTGCGCAAGGGATACACTGTGTCATTACCACTATGAAGATCACTTATGATATGCACAGGTCTTATGAGAAAGATTTACTATTACTTCAGCGCCAATTTATATTACCTCTTAGTTGACTTATTTAGCTAAGCAGTATAAGAAACAACTTTGAAATCAAAGCTGACCGAGTGCCTCGCGTCGGGAAACAGAGTTTGGGTCGAAGAATGGCTTCTCGCCTACAGAGGAGACTCTGTAAGCTGTCCTCTTGCCAAAATAGTCACTTTTTCTCAGTTAGCAAGCTTGAAAAGTTTTCAGAAGAAATCGTGAGTCTTACTTCGTAGCAACGTGAACAACGACACGGCTGATGAAAGAACGGCTCGGTTAGTTCATATTCATTATTCTGTAAATATTGAAAGGAGAAAGCTTACTCATCCCAAATAGCAACGTCGTCTTGGCCCCAATGGTTCCGGACTTGAAGGTCGTGGTTTTCGATGAAGAGTTGATTGACTACAAAATGAGTATTAGTAAAGAGAGGCCGAATGTCAGCTGAGCAATAGAAAGAGATGGAACTAACAGTAGGCCTTGAGTATTTCACTTTCTCGATCGGTTACATCATTGATCCAGCCATCTTTCAATGAATTGGCCCCAGTGAAGAGACTCTTCCACCTATAAAACGTTATATGGCTCTCTCTATGTAACAGAAAGAATCTTTTTCTTACCCTGTAACGGGATTTGTGCGAACGATGGGGCTACGCACTATCAGATTTGCGTTCCATTGAAGAAATTAAAGCAGCATTATGTGGCTGACAACTTACTGAACTGCTTCATAGCCATCTGCCTCGTCATTTACAATATTGTCGGGATGACCTCGCGGGCCCTGGACAAGCTTAAAGTTACCTTCCTTTGCCTGTCTGTGGAACCCAATCTGGCGGTGTGTCGCCGTCAAGCCTTCCAAGAAATTTTTCCATACTGGAGAGAGGCGGTCATAAGCTTCATACCCCGAGGCCCAGAGAGTGTCGCCGCCCACATCTTCTGGGGCACCGACGACCTTGAAGACGCCGTAATCGGTTGGGTGGTTTTCAAAAGTGAAGCTTGGAATGATGACTTAGTAGAATCCATATATCCTTTTTTTCAATAGACCTACTCGGAATGCCAACCTCCACTAGCAAGAACCTTAGGATGACCATATTTCTCCTTGTGCCAACCACGTCGTTGTTCTGAGGAGATGAGAGAGATTTCGTCGTCTTGTGCTCCGTGTTCATCGATGGCATAGCCTTGCTTGTAGTTACTCAATGGATGACGGTATAGCTACAAACCAACATCAGTGAATAAGAAACGTTGCATGATTATTGAAATAAACTAACCCCTGAGGCTTTTGGCTTGCCGCTGAGCTCACCGAGCTTCTGTGCCAGTATCTTCAGATCCTGAGTTGTGAGATCCTGTTTACGGAAAAATACAACCCCACGCTGTGATACTACAAATTGTCTAGTTACTAGTAATTCATTATTAGAAATAAGGAGGTCTTTTTCACCTGTGATAGCTAAATCTCGGACCTTTGCATCGTCCTTGAGGATCTCGCTAAGCTGGACTTTAGGAAACTCCCGACCAATAACTGATGTCACATCGAAGTACTCATAATTATCAAGCGAGCCTGAATACTTTAGAGGAGTGGAAAGTGAGCTGTCGGTTGGCTTTGAGCTACCCTTAGATTGGCTCTGGGGAATATCATGAGAGGTGACGGTCTCAATGTCGGCGGAAGGTGGTGCCATTACTCAAACGATGTAACAGTTCAACCCAACAAAATTTATGTGAACGCACACCATTATTCAATATAGAGATATAGTTTTGGCACAAGAAGTGAATCACGACATATATCTGTACTTTCTTGTATTTCTAAGCAATCGAGCGATAACCTTGCATCCAACACTCTCTGCAAGTATGAGGTGCTACGCCTCGCGTTTTGTATCATTCGCGGATGGTATCATCTTACCCTTCTATTGCACAACAAAAACTCAACCTCTCAACCCCACTGCCGTGTACGATATTAACTATGTAACCTAATACCACGACTTACCCATTCAATTCTACGATGTGTCCAAAAACTTACATCTTGCTCCGAGACCAAGAAATGATTCTTTTAGTGCATGATCATGATTCAAAAGACCAATGAAGAAACAGAGAGCGTAAAGCTAAATCGATACTAATCTCGTCATTTTTTTAATCGAGAGAACGGTATACATACGGTTTCAACATTTTTAGCTCCAGCCTCAGCCATGACGAGAATACTCCAAGCAAGTTCACAAGACGGGATCCAGATAGACGGACGGATATATTTAAACTGAATCAGTTGACAAGGAACCGTACCGATTATTATTCCGATGTTGAAATAAGTAGTCAACTAATTCCTTTCATTACCATATGGGGAGAGCTGTGAAGAAGTCAGCAGTGCAATTTCGTGTGTAATACGCTGTATGTATTCAGATACATTTTTTTTCATGCCACTGACAAAAGCATTGCCTAGCCGTATCAGTTTATACTCATATTTTGTTTTACATCCACGTACTAATATTTGCTTCGTCAAGAGACTTGATAAAATATCCTAGCATGATATAAGAACTACTCTATTAGATTACAAACGATTCTAAGAATTCATTACTAGAGAGGACTTACAATAGATATAAATCAGTCTTCCTCACATACTTTCTCTCTTTCGTACCAAGTTCAGAAGTCGCCCAAAAAAGTTTCTTGGGTTGCTTCTCTATCTGTTGGTAACTGTGCTACAACAACGACATCTTTTGATTTGTTCCCACCCATGGTCGTCTCGATAGACGAACATCTTGGTACTAGGTGTAATGCAGCTGAGTCTGGGAATAATTTTGGGTGGCCATTATGATGGACAGTTGTTCATTACGAGTCCCGAAGAGCACAATGCTACAGCTATCTCTGCGGTATTATTAGGCTATTTATGATATTAAGCACGCCATCTGTATCGAGGTCCGACAGTTGCAGGCCGAGACTTGTGGCTATTGGATCAATACTCCAAGACTAAGGGGTTTAAAAACAGGCTGTAGACCGATACTGATATATCAACAGCTCTATTCATTTGTTCTTCTCAGGGATTTATATGGGTGGACCAATAGTGTAATCATGCAATGCTAATGACGAGAAACGACAAGACAATTACACCTTCGCTGGTCCGGCAAATCAATTCCGCAGCCAATGATTGATCTATGATAAGGCCTACAGACCTTCGAAAAATAGCTATGAACGCTGCTAGGGCACCCCATAATTAGCTTGATACAGGCTGACCTCTGTAATGCTATGAAATTTTCAAGATTATGAGTAACGAATAGTCGTCTTTAATGTATTCGCTTCAAGCCCCTAATTCAATATGGCTTAACTCGTAATTCGTAAGCGAATATCAACGATTTCCTACCTATAAAATGAAACTACACAGAGAAGTGATTCCATGCCAAGTTCATTA
>JAJONI010001694.1:0-10727 GCA_022190145.1 Pezicula rhizophila | reverse complement strand
AGTTCCTCCTAGACTTTGGTTAATTCTTCACCCTTTCAATAAAGATCTTGTGCAGGAACAAGCTCGATACAGAGTGAAAGAAAGTTCCATGTCTCAAAGTAATTTTAACCAGCCTATTCTCTTGATAGAAGGGTTCTACATAAAGAAGTATGTAGAATCTTGAGGTTCTGGAAGGAAATAGATCCTGATTCAACTTATATAAACTATGCCGCGTTGCCATCACCGCCACCAGGACCTACAATACCAAGGAAAGATTCATCACCAAAGTCTGTCTGCAAAGAATAATCACTCGCTCCGCACTCACAACAACTTCAATCTTAAACCAAAACCTGGCGAGATCAACCTCCAAGTTTGTTTTGCTTTACTTAGATTGACAAGGTGGTTCAGAATGAAAACTGTCGATATTCTCCGGGATCAGGGTTCAGTCATCTATTCAGACTTCCTCACGCAAGATGACCCTTCCATTATCCCGGATGTGGAGGCCTTTGTCGATACCCCTCAAGAACTCTTTTCCCCAACTCGGAGCGACAATTTCCTTGCGGCATCACCAGAGCGCTTTATCTATCCATGGGAGAAGAAGGCTATTCTTATTTATACCGATGGTGCGTGCTTGAATAACGGATAAGCTAATCTAACCGCAGGATGCGCCTTTGTATTTCGAAGTTGAGGAGCTTGTGCCACGGGTTCAACTACGGGTGTCGTGTCCTTCCGACTCGAAGAGGAATGCCTAAGAGGAAGGCCCAACTGGTATTCCTAACGCTCAAACCAGCAGTCGAGCCAAGCTTCGTGCAATGATTGCCGCTTTGGAGTACCATGGCGAAGGTTGGAGGCGGCTCGTTATCGCTACAGATTGCGAGTATGTTGTAGTGTAGGTATTTCCAGTGAATCTTTACCAACTGAGCCTTACTCTGGGCTTAGAAGACACTTCGCTATTCCAGAGCTACAAAGCTGTGATTGTCCAAGTATTCCTTACTAGACTTGACCCAAGGTTGAAAAATCTGTTAATTGGCACACAGGAACCATGAAGAATCGAATGAGTCTTGCATGTCCAACAAGTCATGGAATAAAGACATCTACCCAGAGCTGCTGCAAATATTTCCCAAATGACTCCTCAAGTGGGAGCACTTGACTGAAAATAACATCTTTATCTCGGAAAGACTCGGTGGTGCTATCCTTCACAAGTTCCTTCAACTGGCTAATGAGCCATTCCCTGATCATACCACTCTTCGATAAACAACCCCCAATAAGACAAAGCCAAATCATCAATGGCTTATTTGACTCCTCAACGACAACCTGATAAAGGGCATCATAAAACTGGTTAAGCAATACCGGTGAACCTAGCCAAAGCCCAGACGTGGAATCTGGAAGTTCATCGAGTATCGCTTTCATGTAGAGGAGAGCTCCTAATCGACATGCTCTATCGACCTCAGATTCCTGTTCTTGGCTTGAGTCTTCTGAGTTTGATGAAAAGGAGAGTAGTTTGTACTGTATCCAGTACGTATCTTCTGCGAAGGGAGCTGGATCGAGTCCGGGTATGGAACCGGACTTTGCAAGATTAATAGTTTGCGTGAAAAAAGCCAGTTCTGACATCGTATTTATAAGTTCAGAACTGACACTACATGCGGTTAATAGTTTGTCGATACACTTCCTAGTTGCTCTCAGTGCCGTTCGAGACAACAAGGTCCACGTAGGCTTCTCTGTTCGTTCAAAGTCTAGGTATGGTTTGGCTGCACAGTCAATAGCGCCAGAGATGTCGGTTCGTCGTAACTTTGTCTGAATGATCATTGGGAAGTCCGATATACTACCGCGACTGCGAACCATCTCCTTTAGACCACGCATATGAGTATGCCACGAGTCTAAGTTTCCAAGTGTGGCCCCACCTAGTGCTAGGCACGACACTGCAATAATGGTCGAGTCCTGCAGAGGTCCTCCATCCTTTAGTCTCTTGTTAATAACTTGAATAGTTCGACTCATGTGATATGCCATTTCCGGAGACTCGTGTTTCCCTTGGAGCAGCGCTATAAGGAGGGAAGCTGCATATAGCATGCCATGGATTATTGCGTCGTCTGCCGAAGCGAACTGGAACCACTCGGGTGTCCTCAAAGGATTCATTGTGAGGTGGCGTTCCAATGGATACAACCTACGGGTGACATCTGACATGTAGAAGCGTAGTAAAGCGTGTGTTCGAGGTTTCATATCGATGGGATAGGACGACAAACTTGCTACCGAAAACGGCGGGTAGCCAATACGGGTGAGGCAGTCGGTAGGAAATGTAGAGTTTGCAGTGTTGGAGTTAAATTTTCTAGGTTGCCGACAAAGAGCTTGTGTAGGGGCCGAGCTTAGAGCAAGGGAAGCAGAAGACTTTCCTGCAGGTGTTTTCCGTTTCTTGTCACGACAGCGCTCGACCATCACATGCGTCCGTACCAACTTTCGGACATCCTCGTCACGGTTCCTGTACGGTGTCGTACCGTTTACAAAAGCATACTGTCGGTCTGATGGCGGCCGCTTCATCATAGTTGATATATTTCTTGTTATGGTTCAATGGGGAAAACGGTCGAATTTTAGTCGGGGGGATGTCCTGACATAAGGTGAAGATATTGGCCTAATTGCTTACTCGACCGTTATCCTCTTTCAGCCAAGCGCGTCTGCTTCAGCCTTCCCCGTGGGCGTGTGCGACTCCAAGGCAAGGGTAGCTCAGCACAAGCGTTCCGACAGGTCGGTCGAACTTGAACATTGCCTCGTTTTGGCATAGCCTTAGATTAGATTAGACTGTCAAGAGAACGTTGCAAGTGCAGATAATTTCTATAAATATAACTCTGTGTCGTTGAATTCTCCAATTCTCCGCAATTCAAAAGTCTACGAGTATTCCATTCGCTTTTACGATTGCCCATCGCTATCCTACCAAACCTAAAACAAATATCCTAATGGCGAACCATGAGACGGCCGAGACAGAGTATATCGAAGCGAACGGCACGATTTTGGCATACCGCCGCATAGGAACAACACCAGGAGTCCCTCTTGTAATGCTGATGCATTTCCGGGGGAATATGGACTTCTGGGATCCAGAACTGATCAACGAGCTCGCAAGTAATCGACCCATTCTCCTTCTGGACAATGCCGGGATCGGAAAGTCCTCAGGAACAATCCCCACAACTCTACACGGCTGGGCTGCACATGTCATTGACCTCCTTGCCGCCCTGAAAGTCAAACAAATTGATCTGCTCGGATTTTCAATGGGTGGTGGTGCAGCTCAATGTGTTGCACTCGCTGCTCCTGGGCTTGTGCGAAAGTTGATATTGGCTGGTACTCGGACAAGCCGGACTCCAAATACTGTTATTGGGGATCGTGAGATCTTCAAAGCACTGGCTACTTCTGTTACAGAAGAGGAATTTGAAGCCTCTGTGATGTTGTCCTTCTACAATCCCAGTCCGTCTGGTCGCGTTGCTGCCAAAGCTTCGTGGGACCGTATCATGATACGGAGTAAAGACCGCTCTCCTCATCTCAGCCCGAGTCTTGCAAGGCGGCAAACTGAGGCTTTCACAAAGTTCAGTGTTGCAAATCCAGAAAATCCATACGAACGAATACAGGAATTAACAATGCCGGTTTTCGTGGCAAATGGAGATAACGATCTGCTGATTCCGACTTGTAATAGTGTTGAGCTAGCCGGTTTGTTGCCACATGCGCATCTTCATATCTACCCTGATTCGGGCCACGGGTTCCTATATCAGTATGCGCGGCTCTTTGCTAGACATGTCGCGTTGTTTTTGGACGGGTCAGAGACCGCAGTGCCCAAGTTGTAGCCTTCTTTATTCGAATCATCTTGACGTACTTTTAATCCGAAGATAAAAAAGCTGTTTCCTGTGCATCGCTTGTCTAGAGACGGTGCCTGTGGCTGTTGCTAAGAATCCCAAATAGGTCCATAGGCAGGTATTTCTCTGCTCTGCATAGCATAAACAATCTTTCTTGTCAGCTGCCTATTGCTAACACAGAATATAGCTTCGGCACCTGACTCAAAATAGAGCTCGTACGCTAATCGAACCAAATCTGGCCGGCCTTCAACCTTGGTATCAATAACGACAGCCTGCGGATCAACAGACATCACATCGTTATAGATCTCATCGCCAAATGTCCTATGAGGTCCGGACGCCGACCACAAAATACGGCATGAGGTCCGTCCTTGTATTCCCATGATCGTACCTAGACATGGGCCAATGCCACTACCCGTCGTCACAATGACAACCTTTCGAAAGATCTGTGCCATACAGAGAACGCCAACAGTAGGAACTCCCCGTGTCCAGTAGTGCTTTGCAGGTGAGTCAATTGTCTTACGAGTCCAGTCTCCAGCACTGGAGACAATCAGAGAGCCGCCTCCTCCGTTCCGTTCAGGAATGCAAGCAAAGGCATGGTAATCACCCAGTGGGGATGAAGAAATGCGATAGACGACACAGTTCTTTACCTTTTCCGTGATGTGTAAGCGAGTGGCGTGTGAAGAAAGATGCTCCGGCTGAATATGAAGTTTACGGAGACGTAACCATGGAAGAAAAATATTGATGGTAGAGATAGTGAGAAACCAAGAAGCAGGCAAACGCTTTAAATTGGCACCGGGTGACAGTGGACCGGTTTGGTGCGCAATCTGGTTTGTGAGGAGATGCAACTCCCACCAGAAAAGACCCAGTGCTACCCATCCACCCCATCTATGTATATGCTCAAACGTGTTGTGCATAAAGCGTCGAAATTGTGGATAAGCGGTAATTGCTATAATCCACAGCAAAGTTATCAGTGTGAAGGTGCATATCTTGATATGAGGATCCCTAATTCGCAGACCCCACATCTCTTTCCCCAGAAGCCCAGTGAGCAATGTAAACCACAGCACTGCACATATGCCTGCCCCACTATGAATGCCTCCATATTCGTAAATGTTTGCCAATATTCGTCGGATTCGAAGAGGTGTTGAAACGGGTATGCGCCAGCAGAGCCTGAAAAGTGTGTTGACAATGTAGTCTTGACGGATAAGGACAGAAAACATGAGGTTCGCAGACGCAACATTTGAGACGTCTGAAAGAAGTGGCGCAGACCATCTGTGATTTCGGCCCCTACGACCAAGTAATAAACCGAGTATAATGAGGTTTACGATGAACACTATGGAGAATAGCCGTCGATATGTGGTGAGAAGGGCATATCTAATACGCCGGAGCGGTCGGAGATACCAACGCTTTGGAGGGAGAGGTATGCATGCTCGAGTAGACTCGGAATGGTTCAATAGAGGATCGTTCGAATCGCCTGGAGAAAGTCGGGTTGAGGAGCTGCTAGTTGACGATATGCTTACCGAACGAGGTCGCTGCAAACAGGCTTCCTCTTTGCTGATATCAACCAACTCGAACATCGCACTCATCTTACTGAAAACAAAACAAATAAACACTGATCTTGTTTCCCTGTGACTCTTTCAGAGGCTGTGGAATGACGCGACTCCAAAGGGCGTGTAACGAGGGTGCTGTAACTAAGAATTCCAACTGCTTCCACACTCACCCAGCCATTCCATATACCTCAATCTCGACGGCAGGCTCGACAATTCTTCAATACTGATGGGAAAGACTGTACAGGATAGGAAAGTTCATGGTTGAAAGGAGATTCAAGAAATTGAGTTGCACGACTCTCGCCTTATCAGCCAATACAACTTGGGACAACCCCCTATTGAAATGCAAGCCGAGAAGCCCATTTGAAGTATAAACGATGAAAGAGTGACTGGTATTGGCGCATGCGGCTGAGCTGACTGCAGTACGGTGGTTTTCTGTAGATAGGCATGGACATGGGTGTCTGATAGTGGGCATGCGATACGAGCTGTGTAGATGTATTTTTAGGTCCCGTCCCGTCTTCTCTAAATATGTGTCACGTGATCTATTTAGCTACACCAAAATCTTTTTCACCTTCCCTCAATCATTGTACACTTACAACTCCTTAATACATTGCTACCTCTTGTAGCTCTTGGCAGTGGAATGTTTACATATGTCTAAATTGAACGCAGCACACTAGAGTCCTGCTTGTCAAGGACTACAGTAACCGATTTAACACCATCCACACCACCTTAATCGGCATCACTTCCACTTTCATTCAATGTAGCAGGCTTTCTTCTTCTTCACTGTTAGCTGCAAGTATCGTTTCGGAGTAAGGGAAACATACTTCTTGCGTTTCTCGTAAGTCTAAAAGATGGGTTATAATGATAACCATAGTAGCGCAAGCGAGACAGAAAGGAGAGCCTTGGGGAAACGCGGAGACTTGACGGCCTTGAATACAGCTAACGGAAAGACTGCTATGCCAGCTTCCACAAAAGTGTTGATAATAATTAGCGTCGATGATCGTTCCTCGGGCGAGTCCCGAACCATAGAGTTGACCCAGCCATGAAAAGCCTGACATAGCATTTGGCTAAAACGAAGTGGTAAAAGCGAACCTTGTGGCACCTTTAGGTACGTACCAAATGGTCAGAATCAGGCAACATACCGCGTTCCACAGGAATGAGAATGAAATTGCATAAACTGGTCCTATAAGGTCTGACGCCAAGCACGCGAGGAGAGCCCAGAAAATGCCAAGGTCTGGTGCGATTAATCCCAATTGGTTAATTTTTGGTGTGCTCTATCTATTGATACTCTTGATCCAAAGTAGATAGCTTACCACGGTCTTATATAACCCAGCTTTCTTCCGAAAGATATCAGTTAGGACCATAGCCCAGAATCGGGGCGAGTGGAAAGTGTGTTTAATGTAATGGAATCTCAACTTCCCTGGTGTCTGTCCTATGACCATCACGCCTAAGTTGTCCTTTAGCAATTTCGATACCATTCTTAGTGAGGAGCCAGAGATTTGGTAAGCCAATAATGCCGGGGGTCACAAAATAGTCCACGATCCTAACAGGGATCGTCATGGCAAAACAGATGATGTATAACCATCACCACCCAGCTAGCCCTCGAACCCCATCTAACTGCACTGATACACCGGATTCAATGAGGCTGGAGGCCATTGTTTTCAGACTGTACCCAGCGTAGAAGACGCCGCCACAGCGGTTTATCTCATAACTGCGATACCATGATCCGAAACAGAATTTAATCTAGGATGGAAGATGTGGGACAGAGGACCATAACAAGCACAAAGTGTACTCCTAGGAAGAATTCATCCTACGAATATATAAGTAAAACTAGTAGCAATCAGGAGAAGCGACATAACTCAAACTAACCAACAAAAAACCAGTAAGCGGCTAGCTCGCTAAATTATTATGCACGATATTGCAGAAGAGTAAATACCTCCCACATAATGTCCATTAACGGGATGATCCAGTACATTGGAACGTATGTAAATAAAATGATGAATGAGAGTTGGCCAAGGACGACTCCAACACTATACAGTGACCCAAGCTGAATGAGTTGTTTGCCATTAAAGTTGAGGTCTTCTTTCATACCCGCGACACCGGCATTGGCTTTTAACTGATAGTAGGTGATATGTTGAGTCATGAAGGACTGGACCAAACACACAGAGATGAGTGCTCACTCAAATTTGCTGAATCAATGTGCTTTATCTAGTATACGACGATTAAATACGGCACCAAAATCATATCCAACTTGATAATGAATTTACGCTCCTCGACCGTATCGTTATCAGAGTACCTTGTCCATAAAAGGCGGGTTAGAATTTACTTCTCCTGTAGGAGATTTGGAGTTGTTGCCCCCGAGACACATCTCAAGAGGAACTCCTCGTATCGCGTGACATGCCTGAAGAGGCCGAGGCTTATGCGCGGAGCATTGTTGGTGGGAGCACGGGGCAGACAGTGAACAAGAAGCTCAATAGCAACGTAAAGTCATACGACAGTGCTGCCCATGGTTGGCGTGGACGTCGCGATCCCACCCACAAGCAGGGCCGCATCTTCAGTGGTAATATCGAGACCATTGGTTCACCCGAGCAGGTGCATGGACAGCTGGCTGCTCTGCATTGCATCGGCATCGACGGCGTGCAGGTTAACTTTTGCTTGCTGCCGATTTAGACTATTTTGGCCGCAATATACTGCCGCTGCTAAAAAAAAGGCTGGTCTCTGTGTTGATTAGACATATAATATGGTGATATTGAATTGGTGATTTGAATCGAACGGAACTATTGTGAACATGAGGGACTTCAAGGCTTGGCGTTGAGCTGGAAGCTGAACGATATTACAATCGTAAGTAGTGCATTGGCAAATAAAGTATTCATAATAAACATCCTATTGTGTAGGAAGTTGTTGTCGGTTATGTAAAGCTAGGTATCTACGGAATGTAGTTCTATTAAGGCATATACGCTAGTATCAATTAGGATGTATCAGCAAATTGGTGGCCCATGCGGGGTTTTGGTCGCTTGGTTCTCCGACTTATCTTCATGACATTCATGAACATGATATTGTGTTGTTGTAGCCGTGCTAAAGCTCATAGCTAGGATGATCCGGTTGGTGGAAATGGCTACATTGTCGCTTTTGGACGGCACATCTATCCTTAGGAGTCTTTGCCTGCAAGTATTTACTTCCGTCGAACACCTCAAAGTGCGTGGGTCATCCAGCTCTACGATTATTTCGACTACTAGCATGATGTCAATAGAGCAACTACTTTTGTATAACCTGCATCATTCAGATACTCTGAGCATACTATTTGTCAAGCATAAATGAGAGGCTGTAAAAGCTGATTATCCACCAAATTTTAATTTAGCGAGGGACTAAGAGGCTGGCCAAAGAAATGAATGCCAATCGCTCTAGATTAGAAAGGGTCTATAAGCATATTGTGAGGATTTCCCATCAAATATGTGTGCTCTATATGGTGATATTATATATTAACTAAAAAGTTTACCAAAGTATCAAAAAGTGAAGAAATTGAAGAGATTGTAACTGTACTTTAGGCGGTGCATAGAAACAACGCTCTGATGAGACCCTTTAAACCCTATTTCGGACAAATTTGTCACATTCTAACCTAATACACATCCCTAAATATATATTGAATCTATAATAGTCTATGAAAAGCACATTAGAGAGTAGAGAATTATCACTCATTCCAATTCTCATGTAGAGTCTCCAAATCAATCTTCCCAACCTCATGTAAGTAATTAGTCCATTTATCCTTCTCCTCCTTCCTCTCCCTCTCTGTCCACCCGTTTCCAAAGTACTCAAAAAGATTCTTCTCCGCACCTCTCCGTCTGGTGTATTCAAAATCTTCCCATCGTGGATCTCTTTGTATGGCTAGTCTGTGATGCGCAGTGCCAGGCCACGCGATCAAGTTCCTTGTATTTCCTTTTCCCTGCTTGAACCAGGAATTGCAATTATCGCCTGCGGCTTTGTCGTCGAAGTACGCATTTACAATGGCATTGAAGTCATCCGTGGCCTGCTCAGTAGGACTTAACGATGAATAAGACTGTGATTGGACTTTTCGGATGGCTTTTGCAATGTAGGTTGCAGATAACTCGCATTGGCGAGGGACAGTTCCACCAGCTCCATTGCCATTCGCCTGCATGATAAAGAAATAGTTTGGGAACCCCGGTGCCATTATCCCGAAATACGTTTCTGGGAATCCAATTGGTCCTTCAGTAGACCATTTATCTTGTAAATTGACGTTGTTCTGGTTGATGATGGGAAATCGTGGGACAAAAGAGTTGGCATGACCTGTCGCAGCAATGATTGCATCAACTTGACTTTCATTCCCATCAGCCGTTACCAGCCCTGTCTTTGTAGCCCGTACAATAGGCGAGGAGTGGAAAGTTGTCTTTGGATCGAGTAGTGCCTCGAGGTATCCAGGAACTGGTGTTGGCCTCTTGCATCCTGGAGCATAATCCGGAACCAGCTTTTCCAACCATTCCGGGTCGCCTCCAACTCGATCAGCCATAGTCTTCCTCCACACTTCTCTAGTCGCCTCATTCTCTTTCGATCCTAGTATTCCGCCCAAGAAGCCTCCATGAAAGTTCGTCTCCAATTCCTTCCGATAAGCGAGGTATTTCGCAGGGTCTGCTTCGAATTCTGCACGCTCAGCAGTGGAATATGAGAGGCCACCGGGATTATCGGCTGATGCAACTATCAAACCTCCTCGGAATGTCGGACTGATCCAAACTTTAGAACGAATATAATGCTCCAGATGGGCCACCGTAGGAAGAATATTTGGAATAATCTGCATCCCACTTGCCCCATTTCCTATTACCGCCACTCGTTTTCCGGAGTAGTCATACTCAGTATCCCAGTTAGAAGTATGTCTCAGATGACCTTCGTACACATCCTCCAGCCCAGGAAAGCCCATTGATTTAATCCAATTGCCGAGATGAAGAAGTCTGCTGTATCTTGAACAACTTCTCCAGTCTCGAGATTCTTAATATCGAAATGCCACTTTGAATCGTCCTGAGACCAGACTACACGGACAACTTGATGTCGAAGCTTCAAGTGAGAAGTAACATCATACTTCTCAACCACAGACTGGTAGTATTTCTGAATTTCAGGTCCTTCCGCATAGAACTCTGTCCAATGTGGATTCGGCTCAAATGTAAGTTGATATGCATGCGAGGGCACATCGCACCTACGGTTGCTTTAGCCTCCCTATTTCTTACAAGATACAATTTATTCAACAGCTAAGTTAAACTCGACGATTTATATCTCAAGACATGACTTGGCTAGACCATATTTTTTATATGGGTTCAAAGCAGTTCAAATTACTGACTCCAACTTGTACTTATAAAAGACTTACCTAACT
>JAJONI010001692.1:0-10744 GCA_022190145.1 Pezicula rhizophila | reverse complement strand
AGCCGTTTCCTTTCCCTTTCCACATCTCCCCATCTATGATACAATACAAGACAATACTATACTATAGAATAATAATCGCATCCCATTCATTCCATCAAGGATATAGGCTCTTAACACTCCCACCGTCCCCCCCACCACCACCACTCCCTTCCCACTCATTCCGCTCAATCGTAACATTAACACTCTCCTTAACCTCAATCTGACCCAGTGCAAACGCCCCACCACTCCCGCCCTCCCCCAGACCACCATGACTCCCACCATACCCCACATAAAGATTCTCTCTACTCTCCCTCCCCTCCCTCCCCCTATCCCGATCCCTGACCATGACCCTCCCAAAAACACTCCCATTCCTGCCCAGTATCCCCCCGACGCCCGATCCAAAGTCGCCCTGGACGGTGGTCGTAACGGTAGTCACAGTCCCCAACTTGTGTCCCTTCCCCATAAACGCAAACGTCTCAAGTCCTGTCTCTTCTGATGGTGGGTGCTCGGCAAATACGATTGCCCTTCGTGTGGTTGCGTATAATAGCACGTCGAGCCAGCCGTTACATGCTATTAGTGATCCGGCTATGCAGAAATAGGTTAGGGATACATCGCGGCCGCCCATTGAGGCGGCACGTCCTGCTGCGAGGGGGGTGGTGCATACGGTGTAGATGAGTGGGTAGAGGAGCATTATTCGTGTTGATTTTAGATTGGGGTCTGTGTTGGTTGGTGGTGGTGGTTGTTGGTGGAGTCGTTGTTGCTGGAGTCGTTGTTGCTGGTGGTAGTGGTAGTGGTGGTGATGGTTGTTATTGATTTTTATTGGTTCTGGTCCCGAGTGAGGAAGGGTGGAATTAAAGTGTAGGAATCGGTTTAGGTGGATGAAAACTAGAATATAGAGCACGATTGTGGAGAAGATTGCGAGGAATATCCAGGCGTAGTGGAGCCAGAGACGTTCTGCCTGAAGGTCTTGGTTTATCCAACACTGTGATCAACGTTATTAATTGATCCGTTTCAAGTCCAAGTTCTGGGTTGGCTTTCAAAGCAGAGAGGATGTGGTATTTGAGGACTGAGAAATGAATGAATGACATACCCAAGCTCCAGCTCGAACATAGAAATCTCGTCGATACCTCGTCGGTCCAACGATGGCCAGTGCGTAAACGAAGACCCAACATCCTGCTATACAGCAATAGAATGGTAGACTGGGTAATCGGTATTGTCGAACCAGACTCAGATAAGTGTGGCCGGCAATGGCTAGAATAAAAACACTGCTCGCAAGATCACCCGTCGAAATAAACCAACCCTGAGCCCAACACTCCGACGAACCAACTAAAATCGAATTCCTCGCCAACGTCGTCAGGTTGAGTGAAAAGGCGAGAGATTGCTGTATATCGGCTATCAATAGGTTGTAAATCAAGATGAGAAATTGGTTCGTCGGCCTGGGTTGAGCAGATTCTCCAGATGGTGATTGTCGATGCCAGATTAATAAGCGATGGGTGAGGTAGATGAAGAGGGAGACGGAACAGATGAAGGATAATAGCCCGAATGTGGTTACTGCTACTAAGCCCTGTGAGAGAACCTTTGGTAGTGGTGACAGAGTCACGGAATCCGCTGATAATGTCATTGCTGGCTTTGATGAGCGGCTGAAGAAGGGAAGGGAAAGGGGAGAGAGGAGAGGCACGAAAGTGAGGGGGCTCTTCTTCTTTTGTTTTTTTGTTCTAGAAAAGAGACTTTTAGGTTAGGTACTTTCGTATGTGTCTCAGTTCTATCAGCCAAGAGAAGAAGAGGCCTACCCTAAGTTGGGTCCCCTACGAACTTTCCATGAGGAACTGAGACGACGACAGCCAGGGAATCGGTGCGCATTATGTGGTGGTAGTGGTGGTGGTGGTGGTATGGGTGTGGTATGGGTGTACTCCCGCTAGCTGACAGGCTGGTAGGTTGGGATGGTAGGTTGGTAGGCTGGTAGGCTGCCTCTCCCCCCTAACACCCCCCCCTAACCCCCCCGCTCGCTTGTGACCGACATGGGTAAGTACCATATTTAAACTTCGACACCATGCATAGTAGCATGGAGCTCCCAGGGCGGTAATTATCCGTCTTAATGAACTCAGCCAATCCAATGGGTTTTCTACCAAATAAACATTGATTCCCTCCCTGTCATCGAAGATCAAACTGAAATGGAAAGACGGGAGGAGCAAAGACTCTAGGTTTGCCTGAGATTGGTGGGGACTTGAGATGGGTTAGTGTGTTAACGAGAGATACGAAAGTTATTTGGGCGGGGAGAGAGGGGGCATCCCCTTGTCAAAACCCTGCGAGAAAGCACTGGAGGATCTGCAAAACGATCTGAGATTGGCAAAGACAAGCGACTCTCTCTTCTTTTTATTTTTTGGCAGGGGGGAATTTAAGGAAGCTGAGAAACCCCATGTCTACGTATCAGCAGCTTATGGCAAGGGGGGTTGGATAAATGATGAAACTTCATCTCGAAGATATAAAATTGTGCTTCATGAAAGAACGATGGAAGAAAATACCCTCGGACAAACCTTCTACCTTTGATTCCGCTGAGTCATTACACAGACGGTTTGAAAAGGCTGCGTTAGGCTTTCGCTGATGGAAAGTATGAAAAGTATGAAAAGTATAAACTTTCGACGACGGCGACAGCGACAGCACGCGACGACCAACGATAACGCCACCACATAATAAGCCAAGAAACCGCTATGATTTTTTTTTCGGTCGAAGAAAACTACGGCCTAAACCTAAAAGACAGTTAGTTAAAGCGCCTCGCGGCGCATAACTCTTAAATTGCAGGTTCAAACATTCTAGAAGGATGCCCAAGCAGGACAACGTCAGCCCGACTCGAAAAATCCAAAACAACCTTGACAGAAGAAAGCCCCGAATCTTTTTGTGAAGATTTGTAAAACCAAAAAAATTAAAAATTAAAATTAAAATCAAAAATAACAATAAAAATAAACAAAAAAGATAAAAAGGGAACTTTATTTCTGTACAAAAGTCTTGCCGTTTTCCATTTTGGGAATTTGGTTGGCGTCTGGTGGTCCGTAAGTAGTAAAGGGCGCTCTCTGTCTGTCCGGACACTTTCTGCCCAGGCGCTAAGGGAGCCTCATTTTGGCTTTTGGCGTCGTTTCATTGTCGTATTTTATCCTTTTTAGTGACGTTGGTTTTGCATAGCTTGATTGGAGTAGTGAGCGGGAAGTGCCTTGACAACACGTGGGAAAACGGCAGTTATAGTTCTCTAGAGCATTTCGGTGGTGGCTTGGCTTTCTTACCGTTCATGCTTCATGGCAGACAAGGCTTGTGTCGAGGTTTAAAGGAAAAAAGAAAAAAAAATGCCCTCGGAGAAACGAGAAGGGACGGCACATATTATTGAACGTGAACCTGGCCTGTAGTTACTGGCCTAAAATTGTCAAGGATGGCTCTTGTAAATTTTGCAGAAAAGAGAGAGAGGCCTGGGACATCTATCTATCTATCTATCTACTGTAGGATCTTGGTGGCTGCAGATACGGTGCCGGCAATTCTACTCGTTACGGCAGTACCTCCGGTGCAAAGACATCGTCACGTGATGGTCAGCATATCTTCGCGGTTATTTTACGTCTATTCCAAGTTTCACTTTCCACTTTTCCAAGTAATGCAAGCCATCAATTTAGTCAAGTCCGGTTTTCATTATTCTTTTTACACTAATGATTACATCAATGATTACATTAAAGATTGCATCAAATGATTACATTAATGATTACATCAAATGATTACATTAAAGATGGATTCGTATCATGTGAAACAGGCACACAAACGCCCCCTTTCGAGGCATTCGCTAAGCACCACCATTGGCGAGAAGTATCACCGAATGCAATCAGCTGGATTTGGGTGTCATTTTACTGGCGAATTGGCAAACTACATCGAGTTTTCCGGACAATCCTCCACTCCTTCCCAGGTATATAAGCGGCCGGATCAACATATCCATCTGCATGCAGACGGATGTAAAACATTGCAGACAGGAAAATCCCGTCTTAATTAACCCCCCTTGTCACGCTGGCCAAGATCAAAAAACAGTAGAAGAAAATTTTACAAGCCGTCAGACCGATTTCAAATTCGAAAGGCTCCCAGCGATGAATGTGCAAGTGTCAAATTCTTCTGCATTTATCACTGCCACATCCTGACTTCTAAGCGGCATAAAGCTACCGCTAATGATCGACAATCTATAATGTAGACATCTATGAAAAGTGTGCTGATATCGGTGGAACATTCATTGGCGTGACAATCATTATCCAGGGACGTATGTTTGATCATCATCCAAACTGGAACTTTATAAATTTCCCATCACACCTTTTTTTTGTTATTGTTGGTTTTTTTTTCCTTCTGCACAAACCATAATTGAAAGGTGCGTGTGCTATTCCGGAAGCTGCTTTTCAACTTTCTTGCAAAAGTTCTACGAGTTGGTTGAGATATTAGGCGTCTGGTTGGTGAGGTTTTTGAGTATTGGAAACGAGTTGCCAAGGAGGGTGATGTTTATCGGTTGATTGCATTTCATGCTGAGGTGATTGAGCCGAGGGAGGGCGTGAAGAGGAAGGAGTATGGGTTGTGCAGTGGAAAGATGCAAGAACTGGGAGAGTAAGTTTCCCACATTGGATCCCTAGCGCTGTAGCTTCAACGATGGATAGTAAGTACACGGATCTAGTCTGCCGGTGGCAATATCTTGATTTCAGCAACTGGAATCCTCAATAGATGGGTTTGGCTTGAGATACCCTAGACTTCACGATTTCAAAGGCTACAAAGTCCACACGGCTGGTTAGGGTGACTATTACGATGTGACTGGGAAGAATGTTGCATTAATTGGAGCTGGTTTATCTTGAATACTGCTTCTTCCTAAGATTCAGCCGAAGGTTGCACATTATGATCATTATATGAAAGGTAGAACTTAGATAGCTTACCGAGAACCTGGGAGTGAAGTTCCGGGAACGAATGCGAAGATGCTTGAAGATTGAAAGTTAAATTTTCTTGTGTGTAGATTTCAAGTAGTTGGTTTATTTTACAGTTGATCACGCGAAAGAAGATCTCGACAAGTGGGCTAACGATCCTGAGGCGTATGGAAAGTATCGCTGTGCAGCGGAGGATGCTCTCAACTCGGTCAAGGTCAGATAGGATCCTACTGGGGTGTTATACCAGGCATTTTGGTGGATGAGAGTGAGTGATTATTGAGAAACTCTATCTAATTGTCTCCCTCACTGACTACGGGACAAGCTCGCCACTAGTGAGAATGAATATGATAAGTGTTATCTGAGCTCAGCTATGCTCAGATACCGAAATATGCTACTCTACGATGAAGGAGTGGATTAAGTAATGCATTAGCAATCATAGCTCCTTATACCCTACAGCCAAGCTGAATATTTGCCCACTTATGTTATAGATGTTGGTGATATTAGCAAAATGCCATCGTTAGGTTGACTTTTATCTGGATTTGCAGTGAGAACATTCAGCAGAGTTCATAGAATGCACTCCAGAAACTGTCAATAACGACCCTTTTCGAATAATCTTGTTAGGCTAGATCAAACTCCGGGGCCTCTTACTACCAGCTTCGAAAGGGACGGGTAAGACAACGCCCCATAGCCCACGTGGTAGAGAAAGTCCGCTCCTACTAGTATGGGTTTCATGGGTATTTTAATCGTCAGGGTTAATTGAATCCGGAGAGTCCTGATCAGTTGATCATGCTAATTCCCTTAGACAATGCGCTGTTAAGTTATCAGTATGTTGGCAAGCCACCGGCGGCTTGCGAGTGAGCTTTCGTGTTTCTATTATTCTACGCGAGGTGTCAAAGCTGTGGCTTCTAGATGAAAAGAACTTCCTTCAAGAATATGTCGACCCATTTTACGCTCAAATTAGAGACTTCTGTGTTGCCAAGTCTCCCACGTTGTCCATCACGAGTTGCCTAGCGTACCCAACTATTGTCACCCCATCGATTTCGTCAAGCGGCAGTTCCCATCCTTAACTCCTCTACAAAGTTCAGTAGCTCATTTGTATCATCGACAACCATTGAGCACAGATTTTGACTCTCATACAGCTGTACCACCTGTGCAAGCGATACAACAAATCCAAGTTTTACGTATCCAACTACTTGCGCCCCTTCAAATTTCATTTAGGGCTGTCTTCTGGGATATCAGTGCACACCTCGACAGATTGGTTGTGATATCGAAGCTGGATCCCTGTCGACGGATTACTTGTGCTCGTCCACTGATTGTCCACCGGCCCGTGCCATTGATTATTTTACTCCTACTACCCAATCCACATCTTCCACAACCTCTCTATATTCCATACCTCTCGAGACTGGATATTTCAATTTCGACCTAGTGATTCTTGGACTTGACTATAAAATCTTAACAGGAGATGTTTCCGGAACCGCATTTTCTACCGCAGCTACATCCAGCAGCAGTTTAACAACTGCGACGGCTGCACCAGCACAACGTTGGCGATGGTTTATAAGAAGCTAGGAGAGCCAGAAGTGCCGGCTCCCTAGGCCACTAATTACGTAGACTAGACTAACGTTTTAGGCTTCTCGGTCTAATGTTTAAGTGGCTTCTAGAAACGGAGAACCAGAAAAGCCACCTCATTAGCCGAAATTGTAGGAATTTTCCAGATAGTGGTTCTTCGGCTTCTTAGTCTATTTATCGAGCTAGCTTCCTCTTCTAGTAAAATTACGAGGAGCCGGACTGTCGTCAACGTTGCACTAGCGACTATCTGTGCTGGCACACCCAAGATCCTGCGGTATTTTCAACTCCTCATAGTCCTGAAAATCTTAGGAGCTTTAGAACAAAGTTTAAAGTGGTTTCATTTTGAGGTCACAATAAGAATTAGGGTTTCTATGTATTACATGCCTTTTAACGTGCTCCTCTGACTAAGCGGGGTGTTTATAATAGACGATAAGTGAACGACCGCAGATGAGTGCACTAAGATCTGGTGCTTTTTATTGTAGCTCAATCTGCGCACAGCATAGAGTTTTAACTATCATTGATATTTGAGAACATCGCAGAGGCTGCTGAACTAGCTTAACATATCCACCCCACCACAAGCACCTCCACTGCATAGTGCTCCATCAAGTCTCCCTCGGTCTGCTATTTCAATAGGCATAACGGACATTGCGAGTATTGTGAGCACTATTTGCATACCCCAATTGTTGCAAGGTATGGAGATAATCACGCTAATAATCGATCCTCATCAGCTATATAAGTCAGCCCTCCTCAGTAGCAGCAGTCAAGTATCGATCGTATATAGTTTTAAATTTTGTACGATGCTCCCTAAATATCACTCTTAAATCCTGGATCAAGTCTATACTTTACCCCGATTACTAGAATAGCAACACAAATCCCGCATATGCCCATGCATCGAGTACATCTATAAACCCAAACAATGAGATTCATTAAACCTCCATCCCTATTCCAGCACTAGAATTCCAGCACCAGATGAACAGAGAGCTTAAAGTATGCTGTAAACGTTTAAAACATTTCACGCCAACTGCAACGTTACATCAACCATGACTCAGTCAGGATGTGAATGGTATAAACCCGAGGTCAAAGGCTTACTGGTTTTAGTTGTTGCTCGCAAGACCTTGACGTATGCAGACTTTTACCATCACGTATGGCATAATGTGCGTTCATTTGCTGACCTTTCCAACCCCACTTCTCTGACTGCAGCAACTTAGGGGCCAAAGCAAATTATTTGCGTTGCTCACGCTAAATATCTTCCTTCATCTGTCTCTTAGCCGGAACGTACGACTTCCCAAAGATCTTCTGGAAATGGTTTGATAAAGAGTGGACTAGGTGGACTCGAGATCCCCTTTAATCAGTGAAGTAGTCGTTGTGTTGATTCACCTGCATACCTATGGGTTGGTTACTGATAAGGACGATAGAAATAGTCTACATTTGTGATAATCCTCACTTTGGTATCATTCGTTTAATTCCAAGAGATATTACACACCTACTTACTACAAGGTCAGTTAGTACCATGAAAAGAAAATGATTGTGATCGTTGATCATACAACGACTCCAATGAGAGTAAATGTATTCTTGGAAATGCCGAGTTGGTATCCAATGTGGGAGCTCAACTCAAATAGTGAAGTGTAAGGGTCTTGATTCCGGAGCCCCACAAGGTTTGATTATACAGTAATCTATTCTTCGCCATACATCTTCCAGGTAGAAACTACACCCTTTGGTTGAATAGCTGTCCGCAGTGCAAACTGTGTTCTCTGTCCTCCCCACTCCTTTCCCTGCTCTGCCTTTTTGGAAAGAGAGGCATACGGTACTCTGAAGACCGGCATCGAGAAGCATAAGTGGCCGATTTCAGATAAAACGAACTGCAAGAAAAAAGTTCAACTAGTAAAAGAGATAGCCGGATGTGCAAGGAAGCATGAGCAGTGCGCTATTCGATTCGGCGGAAGGCTCACTATAGATAAGGAGACGTGCAAAGCGGGCATGGATTTCGAAAAGCGTGGGTTGAATAGGTAGACGAGACTGAAAGGTGAGGCTTATAGACGATGAGCATTACAGAGAACAATGCAACTATTACTTACCACAATTTAGTGTTGCTACTCTGTAATATCATCACATAACAAGGCTCCCTCAATTCTAGCCAAATTTTCACGAGACAAGTTCTGGAAGAGCATGGAGTCGCATTCGTCAATCTATAAGGTTATTCAATCTAGAGATATGCACGGTCGGTCCTACCAGTAATGGTGATGGTGTCACTACCACACGAACCATGAACGATGAGTTCTACGAAGAGAAGGTAGGGGCTACACCCAAAGTCAGTGCTTCCCGATTTCCATTTGAAAAGATTTAAGATGGGTAACTTCGCTTTTTTCCAATTCAACATCAATATCATCAAACACAGTTACACATTAGATTCCGCTACAACAACTTATCACTTGCGTTGAACATACGCTATACCAACACAGTATCCTACATCAAGCATAATCCGGCACAAGATCCAGTTGAACGAACCAGCAGCTAGCCCAGGATGACTCAAGAATGGCATGATGCTGAAATGGAGACTCTAATCGATTGCTATATTCGAGTGCAAGAGAAGAACTTTTACACGGGGCCATTCCTTTCGGAGATGTGTGAAATGATGCCTGAACTTGTGGCACGCCGTCGCAGATTACAGACTCTTCCAGATATTCCAGAGAGAGAATATACATTTGGCAGCATAGTGCAGAAATTCACACAGGTCTTCTACCGGATTGGTAAAGAGTGGGGCCCGTATTTCCTGCATTCGAAAGCGCAACTCCTCGACTACGAAGAAAGAGAACGATTCCTGCTCTTTGGAATCGTAGCCATGGACCGTCATCGATCAAACCTGGATCTTCGGGTTTGGAAGGAAAGAGCTCGGAAATGGGCTGACCACTGCTGCTATCGAAGAAAGATCGACTTACGGGATATTGAAGATTACACAGCTGAATTCTGTAGGGACACTTTTAATAAAGTTGGTCTACCACTTCACGCTAATACCCTAGTACTTACTCTGTATAGCTTGTTGAGCAAGAGAGCTGGCAGGGATTTTACCGTTGTGTGGTTGCGATAGAGCTAGCGAGGGAGGCTAGCTAAGCTGTCCACTTGCATTGATTTGAGATGGGAAAGGAAGTTGTTAGATACAAGCGTTAGCGGCTGTAGAGTTTGAAGAGAATACTACTCTGTCTGCACTCATTGCTCTGTTTGGTAGGGTTGAATCCACAAGTCAATTATGTTTTCCAAACTAAATGACTTAACCAAGTTAACCAAGTCTTTCGAGCTACTCAATTTCCTATTTGACAAACTCCATTAAAGGTTTCTAACACTATATCCAAGAAAGGCGTACAAGGAATGGTCATAACGGTCTGGAGCCGCTATGTAAGAAAGTAAATTAAGATTATAAATGAATGAGATGGTACATCATTCGGCAGACTTGTGACTATCAGGGGAACACTGCATTCATAATTTGATTATTCATTGCTATAATCTTTTAACTAAGTAAAAGGTCGAAATTCACTTCTGTAGAGAATCAGAGGCCAGCGGTGAGACTATTTAAGTAATTAGTTTTTTTTTGAATTAAGAACAATGTGATCTTATTCGGGAATACTAAGGCTGTGTATTGAATCATTTCTCTCAGATCTTTATGTATAAAGAGTTAAGCTGTGTGTGCAACCTGAATTTCTTCGACTTCATCAGGAATATGGCTACAAAGATTAGCAAAAGCATAGCGGTCCTCCTAAAATGCCTCCTCGCTGCTCTCAACTATGGACGCTAGGAAAAGATATAGTATTCATAGATTGCAAAGGTCGAGGACTAGGTGATGTCCCTGATCGTTTTCAAATATGGGCCGATATGATGACTCGACTTGTTATACGTCGAAGAATCTTCGGGGATGGTGTTGAACAATAAACATAGTTGAGAATTGAGACTTTATACGAGGCATGATTGTTAACTCGAGAATACCGGCACACTTTGGAATTCCTTAGAATGTAGAATACAAGGAGACTATTGAGATTATTGCTGTGAATTCTGAAAGGTTTTAGGAATCTCGTGTTTGGGATGAGATTGGATTGTGAGGTGTTTCTCTGAGGAGAGTTGGGTTAAGGGGAGGGGGGTTGATTAGAGGTAATTTGGTAACTTGCCTAAACTAGAAAGACAACCACCACCCTAAATTGTTAATGATTAAATAAATAAATAAATAATATATGGATCTGTTTTTGAACAAGTGAGTGAATTTAGGTAGATTTACTTTAGAGAATTTCAAC
>JAJONI010001691.1:354-10770 GCA_022190145.1 Pezicula rhizophila | reverse complement strand
TTATTTTTATATCTTTAGGAATATATAAAATAGCTATTTAACTATTTATTCTAGGAATAAATAGTTATTAAGTTAGCGGCCGCTTCTAAGAAATTAAAATTTGTAAAAGAAGACAATGTCTTTTAACAGCGTATATTTACAGGTTAACACTGTGTTAAAATGTCTTAAAGTTTTAAGCGTAGCTAAATCCTTGTAATTTAAGTTTAACCGCGCCTTTATTAAGCCCTTTATCTTATTATTTGACACTTAAGCGGCCCCGAGCATTCAGAAGATAGTATTCTATACGTGTGTTACATTTACAGCCTCTATTTCTTCCGAAAAAGCGAGACATAAGAGCCTTACTCCCCTGTGTTAATTCTTTACATCCTTCTCCTCCTCCTCTTCTCTCCAACTCCTAACCCACATGCCCACGTCCCTCGCTCTTACCCTGACCTCATCTTCGACTGCAATATATGTCTCCCACGCAGTCGCATTCACCCCAAACCCCCGAAAGTAAATTCCGCCTAACCCACCATCGGCAATCGCAAACCGCTTTGCATATATCTCCGGCGCCACCCAGCCGCAGGTTGGCTCCTTGTCAGTGTCTAGTTCCATTCCCGAAGAGCCTAAAGACTCTATACCCCTCTCCTTCGCCCATCGCTCAACGTCTTCCCTGTAGGGATTGTGATTTTCCGTCTCTTTCCTCCTCGCCGCCACGACCCATATCGTGCCCAGGTCTACCTCGTGGATTTTGGCCTGTGCTGGCGCCACTATTTCGTTCCACAACATACGGTAGTCGGCAATGGCGCACGTAATGGCAACTTGTTCGATGGTCGACGGGCGGAGGCGCAACAGCTCGCGCAGGGTGTCCTCGGCGGGGAAGAGGGGCCACCAGATTAGGAAAGGTACCTCGCAGAAAAACCCTTCTTTGCAGTCTTTTTTGGCCAAGTCCGGTGATGGCGTAAGGCGGGACAGGTCGTTGACCATGATGAAGCGCGCGGTAATGGCTTCCTGGATTGCGCTACTCTTTGCCACTACCGGCTGCGTGGACCACCAGCGCGCAAATGTCGTGGAGTGGTAGATGCCACGGAGGACAGCCTCCAGTTCGTCGGGGATCATGACAGGCCGGCGAAGGCGGACGTAGCGGTCAATGTTGCCCTCATAGGCGGCCATTAGAATGAGGACGTCCTTGTTGATGGTCGGCAAGTCGGGCGGCAGCGGGCTATACAGGAGCGGAACGTGCTCGAGCGCCAGCGGGTTGTACGCTCCCTCGAGAACTTCGCGGTTGAGCTCGTTACTGTCCTCTGTGATATTGAAGTAGATACGCCCTCGGGGACTGTACTCCTTCACTTTCAGAATCGAGCAGACGGCGGTGTCGCCATTGAGGAAGGCAGGGCACCGCGGGGTGGAGAGGTTCACAGAACAGGTGTAGTCGTCCAGGATAGCGTAGCGGAGAGGCGCCGCGATGATGGCTTCGTAGATGCTATCAGCACCACTGTCGCGGGCTTCCTCAGCGATGGACACCTCGGGCAGAAGATCTAGCTCGCTGTATAGGTCCAGATACCTGCCTACAGCACATGCGCGACCGACCTGGTAGCGCATGTCGGGGAACTGCTGCGCCAGTTTGCGGTAGGTGTCTTCGCTCGCCAGTTCAGGATACCAGATGCAGTACGGCTGTTCGTGAGCAGCCATATTCGGGGGGATGGAGTTGCTCATAATCAGACGAGCATTGTCGCCTCGGGCCTGACGACCTTCTTCCTTTGTAGTGGAGTCCATTGAGTAGAGGAAACAGCACTGCTTTGCCTCGAGCTTAGATTTGCAGTTGGTATGATGTGAGGAGGTTCTGCGAGGCCCTTCTTATTCTCTTCAGGAAGATGGCCGAGTTTGTGCCGAATAATGGTCCAATGATCGCCCTCGTTGTTCCATTTACTTGTAAAGCACCTAGCTACGGTGGGACTAGTCTTATGCATGTGTGCGATATTGTAACATTCGGGGTTCGGACTTTCGTGCTAGTATTATATTTAGAGCTACCATTAGCATCTTGAATTGTAACCGACAACTTTAGTTTTTTATATCTTAAGAACCTATAGTACTAAATTTGTTAAGTTAAACAATTCTCTATTGTTATAAACTATAAGAGTATTTATACCATTTGCACGTGTCTATCGGTCTATCGCTTAAAGTAGCCGTCGCTTAAAGCACAATCAAAACCCTGGTAAATAACAACTAACACTCTATCTTACGCTTCGAGGGCAAAGGACGACATCAAAGTATTAAAGGACATGATTCCTAATCTAGCAATACTCGCAAGCACCCGAGGGACAGTATCCATGACTACACGAAAATTCACACAAATCTGCATAAGAACTATAGTCTGGGTCCGAGTCCTGGGCTGGTGCAGGACATCCTGCTTGCCCTGTTAATGACGGTGTAGGGACCGGCACCGACGACGACTGGGTGCAAGTACACACCCCGGCTGGACAGTGGTTGAAATTACACGCGTAAGAACATAGGCCGAGAAAATTGCCTGAGACACCATCCGCGGTAGTACCGTTAACACAAGCAAAGGACTGCGTTGAGGCCGTAGAGGTTGGTGCTGTAGAGGCTGGTGTTGTGGTTGATTTTGGGGTCGGGCTAATGCTACTGCTACTGCGGCCAACAGACGGGACGGAGCAGTACTCGCAAGCACCCAAGGGACAGTACCCATGACTACAAGTAAATTCACACAAATCTGCATAAGAACTATAGTCTGGGTCCGAGTCCTGGGCTGGTGCAGGACACCCTGCCTGTCCAGTCAACGATGGCGTAGGTAATGGCAGCGTCGCCGCCGTCTGTGTACAAGTGCACACCTCGGTTGGACAGTGGTCCCAGCTACAGCCATAAGAGCACAGGCCAAGGAAATTGCTTGACGCGCCATCGGCAACGGTCCCATTAACGCACACGGACGTCGCAGAGGCAGATATGGTAGCGGAGGCAGACGTGGGCGTAGCGGTACCGATGTTGGCCAATGTGACGGTCGTGCTTGAGGACAGGACTGGAGGTGCCTTCCACGCGGGTCGAAGGCACGCCAACTCCGCTGCTGGAGTCTCAACGCCAGTGACATTTCCTTCTGGACTGTAGCCAAAGACCGTAGCAATCAGGTAGGTTCGGTTGGAGGCTTCGTAATAGGCCGTCGCATTGTTTGGGTCGACGTAGCCTGTCCCGACCATCCACGAGGACTGGCTGACCTGATCGACAACCAGGTCTTCGGCCGTAGCCGCGTCGCTAAAATACGACGAGTCCCAGCCTAGAAACAGCACATCTCACTTAGCCAAGACGATCTTCCCCAGGATACAGACTCTCGAGAACAACGTACCGAGCACATCAGCGTGGACTACGCCCAGCGTCGCTTGGCAGCTCTGTGGCACTGCATCGAAAACCATGCCGGAGCAAGGGATGGTTGGGTCGCGCTGGCCCCAAAATTCAGTGAGATTGCTTCGGAGATCAGCCAAGCACTCGCTCGGCAGGAAAGCGCACGAGTGATCAAGAGCGGTCGTGGGATCTGGCCAAGCGCTGACGAAATAATGCTGACAGATGTACCAGGACGGGTCTGGAGACAGCGGCACGCCGTCAGAGCCCATGAGCCTGCTCGGGACGCTATATGTGATGGCTGAGGCGGTCGTGGTCTGGTTCGGAAAGACAGATTCGGGCCAGGGGATGTCATCAGCGATGCGCAGATGAGCTCCAAAGCCGCTGAGCGGCGTTCCTGGGTAGGGCTGAGTCCAGTCGAAGCCATCGAAGCTGGCTGAATCCGTCTTGTTGGGCGAGGCGAAGCCGGCTTGCAGCGCAGGCCAGGAGATCTGGACGACATTGCTCGCATTGGCGATGTATTCGGCATTGTCCAGGTAGATGTAGGACATGGCATCATCACTTGTGCTCTGCGCTTGAACGGCGACTTGACCGCTCAACAAGCCGGCACCGAGACCGAAGAGTCGAGCCTTGTAGCTGGTGATGTCCCGAAACATGCTAACAGGAAAGGAGGGAGGCTGCAGTGCAAATCGAGGGTTAAGATAAAAGTCTGGACCAGAATAAATACAGAGGCAAAGGAAGGTATGTCGAAGGTGAAGGAGGGGTGGTAGTTGGCCAGCCTAGAAGTTAGTGCATCGAATGGGAGGCCAGCTAAGTCGTATGATTGCTTCTGGTCGTTCGTATGAGTTCCTTCTCATCTTCAACCAACAGAGGTTGCATCCAACAGAGATTGCATCCAACAGAGATTGCATCCAACAGAGATTGCATACGAATCGAGTTCATCACATCCTTAAAATGAGTCGTTGCGGAGTTGGGGATGAAAATGGAACTGTGCGCGAGATTACCACCACTCGTCTGAAGTCATTCCGGGGTGTGGTTGAAGGAAGCTTGTCAAAAGCTTGTCAAAAAGGAAACTGCGTTGACGGCTTTCCGGCTAATCTTGGATCTAAGTCGTCGCTACGCGGGCCGGACCCTCGGCGGCGGTTTTTCTACTTAGAGGATATACGATATCCACTCGTTGGTCTCAATCTAACCCTAACCCTAACCTTAACACTAAAGCACGGCCATTCACTGATATCAAATACCCTGGCACTACTCTCTCCCCCACTGAATAATAAATGTTATTCAACAGAGCCGTTAGCAAGGGTTTTATTGGTCATAGAGTCACCGTGCCAGCCCTGATACGCTAACATTTATTCAGGGGGGGATAGTACTGTAGCCGTCAAAGAGGGTTGATTTCGGCATGAGAACCTACGCCTTAGTTGGATACAAATCTAAAGCGTATGTGAGGCTCTTCTTACCGTATCGGTGGCTGATTTCAGGGATGAAAAGGACCTTGACAGAATGACGATGCATTCAGAGGCGATGAAGAAAGAAGGTTACCACCCGTGACTGGCGTGACTGGATATACACGTAATTTCAGGATGTGAGGATGAGGATGAGGATTGTATCCCTTTGAGACCCCACGTGCTGGCCTGCCACTCCTGGAGGAACAAACGGCGCCACTTGCAATTTGAGTACAGATTCTATAATGCGGCAAATACATGGCAACAGGTCTCAGGACCGCTGTTGGTCCCCCCTTCCCATTTCACATTTCCTTGTTCATCCTCGGCCAACTTGATATAGATCACTACCGGCTGCGCATGCGCGATCTCTTAGTTACATATCCTGCGGTTAAGCGACTCGAGCGTCTGCTCTGCCGCGGCCCTGGAGGCCCTATGAGAAATCGACTCCGCGGGGTAGCTCGGGCCACCCTTGAATGGTTTACCACCATAATCCTCAGCCCAGGCCACAAACTTGGTCATCCATGCGTCGGTTGTGTCACCAGTCAAGCCAAAGCTGGCCTTGATCGCATCGATGTTCCGCGAATCTTGCATTGTCTGCTCTACGTTGACCACGGAAATCGTCTTGCCCGATCCGGGCGACAATTTCGGGTCCTCGATGGTGTCGGCGGCAATGGTCGGATACTCTACTTTGTTGACTATTTCAAATCCGAAAGCCTCCGCCATGTCCCTGCCGAGAAACCGAACCTGGCGCGAGTCGTCGCGGCGCGAGGCCACCATCTTCTTCGCCACACTACTCATATGTGCCCAGCCCGATAAGTCTAGCGCGCCCTGTTTCCTCGCCGTGTAGATGAAGTCGTTCAGGTCCTGATTGAACTCGTTGTAGCCCTTGATGGCTGTGGATGTCCCGGAGCCCGTGTTCGACGCGATTCCCACAGCCACCTGGCTTCCAAAGCCACCGTCGACCATGGCCTTAGTGAGCTTGTTGAAGCCTTCATCGTCCTGGACTGCGTCGATTGTGTCGACCGTTAGAGACGCTGGAATCCCCTTGTCGACGGCGCGGCCGGGTGGGAAGTTGCTGATGCGGTCCAGAAACTCAACGAAGCTCAGTTTGCCGCCGGTCAGACTTCCTCTGTTTCCCGTATTCTTGAGATTGGCCTTGGATAGGAAGGGCATGATCAAATTCTGGTTGGCTCCGTCTACCTCCCACGCTAGAGCGTAGATCTGGTAGTACCAGATCTTCTGGAGGACGTGAGCATAAAGGTTACCACCCGATGCTTGGGAGCTGCTTAGAGGTGCCAGACAGAGCAATAGCAAGGTGTACAGCAGCCACATAGTGTTAGTTGGACCTGCAGGAAGCCAATTGACTTTGGGCAAATTGTGTTGCGAGGAATTGTAAAAGAGTGCTGTATTCTGCTTTCGAAAAGACTCGTTAGCAGAAATCTTTGCAAGAAATCATCCAATTGTACCAGGATAACAAAGGTTGATAGGCATCTCCAAGTAGGATCAAAGAATAGACAAGATAGTGCTTGGGATGAGCTTGTCCTACGGCTGATTTGGAAATAGAGAATTACCGACTTCTGCTCAGCTGCTCAGCATTTCCTCATAGCGCAAGCGTCAACGATTTGTAAGACCCCTTGAGATTAAATGAAACAATCCCCAACTCTACTTTTCGCTTTTAGCGATTTTCTGTACTTAGCAGGTAACTATTAAGCCAGACCCATGCAGCGAAAGACTAGGCAGGGTGTTTTCATCCAAGGAGTATTGTACACGGAGCAGAGGGTGGTGTGATGATCTATAACCCCAACTCCATACTCCGTAACAAACTGACTAAAAGACGATAGTCTAGGTATGGGTTTGTGTATCTTGAGAGGATCTTTTCCCACACGGAGCTGGAAGTGGTGTTACAACGTACCACTAACCTTGCCCGGTAATATCCCGACCCTTCCATTGCCCGCTTAGATGTAGATGTAATATTTGATTCAAGTGGGGTCATGTTAAAGTTCAGGAGACCAGAACATAGATATATCGTTAGTTATGGTGAATTCCGCGGCATTTGCGGGACATCAGGTTTTATCATGTGGATACTTGAAGCAAAAAGGTACACATGGAACACACAAGCCGAGCCGCTTAGCTCGGCTTGGACCGGCGTTAGGACATCTCCTTCCACATCCGTTAGTAGATGAGGTTCGTTTAATAATACCGCCCAATTTCCAACACATGTCCCCTGTCCGTCCTCTAATTCTTATACGAACGTCTAGATTCTATAAGGTGCATGCACGAGGCCACGAACGTACAGATTCCAGAGACGACAATGTCCCTTGCATATGCACAAGGCCCTAAACGTCGAAGTTATTAAAATTACAGTACCCCTCGCTTGCGGATCCCAAAGAGGAAAAGGGTTGCTCGCTTATCAAGATGCATTTCTACAGGAAAGACTCAGTCAGGTCTAAGATACGTCGCTTGACATCGTTATTCCTTGACTCTCCTTAAGACTCGTTGTACTATTTCTTTGCCTCTATCACTTCTTCTGCTTACCTTGGGAAACTCACTTCTCAGCTTCTTTACCAAGACCTTCTAAGGTCCATGGGTCTTGCTTAGCTTGGCTCTTTTCTTGTGCGTTTCCTTACAATCGGGTACAACGTGCCCCTCATCCGCGATGAAGTCGCTCGCAATTGTGGCGGCGTGTCTCTGGTGGTCCGCAAGTGTCCAGGCCAAGGCAGTTTTTGCCCACTTCATGGTACGTCAGAGAAATTTTCCCAGGCCTTATCACCAAGACTAAACAGAACTAGGTGACTAACTCGCAGAACTACTCTGCCACCGACTGGGCGGATGATATTTCCAAGGCTCAAGTAGCCCATATTGATGCCTTTGCTCTTAATATGGCCAGAGGCGATGTATCAAATACTCCGGGCGTCAAGGATGCCTTTGCTGCCGCCGCTGGCACAGGGTTTCAGCTATTCTTTTCCTTCGATTACGGTGGCAACGGCTCCTGGGCCATGCAGGATGTCATCGATTTGATCACCGAGTACAGTTCTAACGCTGCATACTACCATCACAATGGGCAACCTTTCGTCTCTACTTTTGAAGGACCTGATAGTGCCGAGGACTGGGTGACTATCAAGGCCCAGACGGGCTGCTTCTTTATGCCCGATTGGAGCTCCCTGGGTGCCAAAGCAGCTATGGAGCAGGCCGGGGGCGTTGCCGACGGGCTTTTCAGCTGGGCGTCCTGGCCATGGGGTCCTCGAGATATGGACACCTACAACGATGCCTCGTACGCCCAATACCTTAACGGCAAGCCGTACATGATGCCGATCTCGCCGTGGTTCTACACGAACCTGCCTGGTTATAACAAGAACTGGCTCTGGCGTGGAGACCACATGTGGGCTGACCGCTGGATCCAGGCTATGTGGTGGCAACCAGAGTTTGTCGAGATCATATCGTGGAACGACTATGGTGAGTCGCACTACATTGGGCCAGTGCGAGAGCATGCCCTTGCCGCGTTTAGCATTGGCGAGGCACCATACATATATGACGCTCCGCACGATGGCTGGCGTGACCTTTTCCCTTTCGCCATTGACATGTACAAGCACAACCAGACTACCATCACCGAGGAAGCCATAGTCGTGTGGTATCGGGGCAACCCGATCGCTGGTGCCGGATGTGACAACGGAGACACCTTCGTCAACACGGCCTCACAGCTGCAGATTGAATTCGAACCGGCTGATGTTATGTACGATGCCATTTTCTTCGCGGCTGTACTCGCTGAAGAGGCAACATTCAAGGTCGAGTTGGGCGGTGATCACCTAGGGGTATTGCTCTACAACTCGCCTGAGGGCGGCGCAGGTCTGTGGATGGGCTATGCTAACACGAGCGGCGGGCTAGGAGACGTCGTCGTCTCAGTCGCCCGTGGCGACGAAGACATTTTGGTGTACGTTGGAACGAAGGACATTACCGAATGTGACAGTAGTGGATTCAACAATTACAATGCCTGGGTCGGCAGCCAGCGGACAGGTAGCGCTATCTCCGTGACGCCGCCGTCCTTGAGCGACCTTGTCTGCGTGAATGGCACTGGACTGGGCGACTTCGGCAGCCTGTGCTCATTTGCCTGCGCCCACGGCTACTGCCCATCGAGCGCGTGCCACTGCACGAGGATGGGAAAGATGCCGGATCTCCCCAAATCTACGGGTATCCAAGGGTATCCCATTGCAGGCAAAGACCACACGTACGACGGCCTGTGCAAATTCAACTGCAACCTGGGCTTCTGTCCGGAGGATATCTGCGGCCAAACAGAAGTGCCTCTCACGGATCCGGCCGTCTCAGATTTCACCCCGCCAGCATGCACCAGCGGTGACTCCTCGCTGAGTGAGTGGTCTGATCTCTGCCAGTTCACTTGTCAGTACGGGTTCTGCCCCATTGCGCTCTGCAGCTGCAATTCTCTAGGTGTGCTTGATCTGCTCAACCCGACCAACGACACCAAACCCGTGGCGCTGTACGGTGAGGACTGGGGTCTCTGCCAGTGGGCATGCGATCGCAACTATTGCCCGGAAGATTACTGCTTGTTGCCAGGAGATGATAGCAGCAACTCGACCTACGGCTACGGTCCGGATTACAACGCTACTCTGGACGAGTACGTCGACGACAGTGATCCCGGCGGGGACTTGTACTGTGATCCCTCGCTAAAGCCGGCCTCACTCGATGCTCTCGTCGCCGCCGTCAACAACGAGTCCATTCCCATCCTCTGTTGGGATCGATGGACACTAGGGATTCTCCTGGACAGCCTCCTAGGCTTCAAGGATGCCTACAGTACGGCTGCTGACGGCTACGATGACTTGTTTAGCTACTACGTGCAGTGGGTGCAGGAGAGCGTAGAGCCCCAGCTGGAGAGCTTTATGAGCCTGCCGAGTGGGCCTGGCAACGCCTACTTTGACTGTCAGTGGCTGAAAGGGGGGGCCACAAACCAGAACTTACCCTGCGCGCAGACATCATTTTCGGCAGCGATCTCTGAGAATTGGGTGATCAATTACACGCTGGTCGATGCGGATGGGTTCTGGAACGCGCTGTCGTCCCAGGTGGGCATTCAGCAGAACTGGGTTGCGTTTGGCTCATGGGAGGGGCCGGTGCTCTGCGTGCAAGAGGAGAATCGGCTAGAGATGGGATTCTCGCTGGCCAGCAACTACTCCCGGCCCCTGAATCAATCGCTAGCCATTAGGGCCCACGTCTCCGGTGGTGGCGGAACCGTGGGCACTGGAGGTCACCCTTGCGTCGACGTCACGCACAAGAAGCTCAATGTGCCGATAGCAGCTTCTGATATCGTCGTGACCAACCCCAAGGCGGTCATACTGGCAGCTATGCCTAATATTACGGCCATGACCCAGCTGACGCTCTCAACCTATTTTGAAGTCGTCGCTGGTATCAACGTTGCGAATGCTAGCGACATCATCACAGGTGTGAGCACTCCCGTCTTCATGCTCGAGAACGCTATCACGGCCATGAACACCATTAAAAGCATCGGCAAGGCGCAGTCCGAACGCGACAAGCAGAGCCTGATCAGCGAGATCTTGGGCATCGTCCTAGTGGCTATTCCCTTTGTCGGCGAGGGTGGCGGTGCCCTGTTCGGCGGCGTGAGAGCTGTATCCGAAATCGC
>JAJONI010001690.1:0-10765 GCA_022190145.1 Pezicula rhizophila | reverse complement strand
ATATAATTTATTATTCTAATTAATAAAATTAGTTTAATACAATTTATTCTCATTTTTAAGAGGGAAAATAGACTATAATATAATTTAACAAATGGGTAATAAATATATTAAAAGGCTATATAATTAAAAGAGAGCTAGAGGGCAAATAACGAAGCATTAGCTAGGCAGAGATTTGGTGATGCGCACGTGCTAATTTCGGCCACTCTTTTCTCCCCTGTATAGGATGTTCCACATTAGAGATACACAGAACTATACAACCCATATGTCCTGCTCCTTGTTCTCATCAAACATGAGCGTTGGTCTCCAATCGCTCCGTTGACGATGCCAAAATTCCTTATGTGTGACGCCAAACCCAATCCGCCTCCATTTCCCGCTCATCTCATGCTGTACCACGAGTAGGAAAGACACTTCCAAAAATGCTCCATCACTAGAGGCGAACGTGCCTGGTATATATAGTTTGCCCCTTCCGCAAGATTTCATAGCCCGAACAGCCATGCACGGCTTCTCTCCTAGTTCATTGTAATCCAGTATTCCACTACCGAGGACCGTTTGCCGCGAGTGGTCCCGAACTTCCCATGATCCCTGCTCATGAATATCATCTCCAAACCCAGCCGAGTGCTTAGATTTTGGCTTCCAACCCCCCGCCTTCTTCGACAACCACACTTGCTGGCATCTCGCGCGCAAATACAGCTCGGAGCCCTGATTCCCGGTTTGCAGAAGCTCTATCTGCATCTTTGTCCAGTCGGACCTGTCTTCTTCGAATTCAATACTTTCAACATCGTAGAATATTCGGAAGGATATTGCACCAGTCCTAGCTGCCCAACTCCAACTTGGCGCACCTGTCTCCTTCCCATCCGTCTCATTCACATCGTTCCTGTCACGGAACCATAACAACCCTTTTACATCCTCTTTCCACAACCCATATAGATACGTATATCCACTGCTCTCCCGAATCTTTTCTGCTATCCCCGAAATAGCAGGTAGCCGATCGCTTGGAATCGTTAAATCCCGAGTCGAGTACTCGACTACAATATTGTACCATATGTACATCGGCCCATGAGGCGAGAGCGGATCCGCATCCATATGCACTAATGCCCGCTTCATCCTGTGTTGGTCCCATGATTCAAATTGTAAGCTGCTCTCGGTCTCAACTGTTCTCTCACGCTGGGAGCTACTTTGACATTCCCAAAAGATCTCGTCCTTCCCGAACTGGATAATCCGAGTAGATATCAGTCTTTCCTGCAAGCATCAACCTCGGCGCCCGAGCACCGTATGCTGATGCATCTCGTTGAGACTTGTCGCTCTCTTTCGAAGATACATATTTTCGTGTATAGGAAGTCGGACGGAATTGTCGACGCGAGTATGTAGAAATCCAACTGAGCTATCGACCGAGTCCAGGGCTCCGATCGTCACGTAAGCGTTTCGGTAATACTCGAGCATTTGCTTGCTTTCCCAGGCCCAATCGGCGGTGTCATGTTGGAGAATGCATAGAGAGTCAATCCATATGTACTTGTGGCCTAGCATTCGGGTCACCGTAACTGCATCCTTGAATGTAGCTGGCAGACTCTCATAGCAAATACCGTTTTTCCGGTCATTGAGGTTACCAGACGTAGTAATCAGAGGATGCGTCGTGCCCCAGCAATGGCTTAGAATCGTGTAGCTCCCGCCCACACTTAGGCTCTTAGATTCTCGCAAGTAGACCTTCTCGTCGCCCTCACTCCCAACATCCAGAACTCTTGTAGGTAACTCTGTGTCTCCATGCTGTGCACAGAACATATGGGTCTCTCTGCAGGTTTTAATCCAAGGGATGATCAACAGTGGGATGGCGTGCAATGGCTCAACGAATAAACTTTGGTTCTTAATCTGGTCCCCTTCCAGTATTGGTTGATCTGTCTCATCATTCATCTGTATCAGCAAATCAAATCTCATTAAAAGGAAAATATGCAGAAGTAAACTTACCTCGGGATCTAAAAAGCTCTAAGCAGACCACCGGTTCGATGACGAAATTTTGGAAATTCCTGAACGTGAGTTTCGTTTCATCTTTCGGAATGAACTGCAAAACGAATGCACACGTAATACATCCATTCGAAGCGGATCTTTTAATAACTCTATAGGTGTACGGAAGGCGCAGGTACTCAGGAGAACTCATATTCATGGTTACTCCCGTCGTGTACAATTTGTTGCATAAATAGCAAAGCGAGGCGGGGGTACGAGAGCATAGAGATGCGAGATTGCGATAATAATAAGATATAAGGTCCATTGTCATAGAAAGAGCTGGGGGAGGCCTAGAGACTAGCCTATAAGTTAGTGTTCAGATCTGGAGAAATCTGTTAGTAATGAGTATAAAGACGAGGTTGATGAAAAAAAGAAGATAATAATAACGCTATTTTACGTATAGAACGCGCGCTGCAGGCGGCACGCCTAACCCTAACAGGACATAACATAGTGTTTGGGCGCAAGCCACGTTACCTCGCTTCGTGGGCCTGCGCACAGTGTAGTGCTTGGGCGCAAGTTACTTGTAGGCTAATCTACTCTCTAGAGAGAGTTAGTAGGTGGAGGCTAGATTAGATTAGGAATTATAGTAGTATATATCTAAAAAGCACTAAAAATAAATAAAAAAAATAGGTACTAAGCTACTTCTGTGGCGGTGAATCCATAGCTGTGGGATAGCAAAGAGCATGTGATGTTTTGGTAAGGGACGAAAGTCAGTGAGGGGCGAACAGGTCGAAAGTACTTGTTTTACGCTGTGAGATGTACGGGCTCCAAGTAGTCGGCAAAGCAATGCGTTGGGAAAGGAGCCTTCTCCTGTTGAGAACGCCGCAGTTGACTCAAACTAGAACTTCGATCTACCGATCTGGGCTGATAATCTTCCACTATCTTCCCTGGTGTAATACTGGATCTACACAGTTTAATGGGCTGACCTATCATGATTTCATCGCCTAAGCCGTTAAAGTTGAAGATTAATAATCCTCTCACAAGGGATTTATTGTTGCCGAGGACTAGGTGAGACTCATAGCTCTTTCAGCCATTCTAATTCCAAATCCTCCCTCACCACTTCAACGTCCTGGAAACTGGTTCGCTAGCCATCTCCCCTCCAGATCCTCCCAGACAACAAAAGTAATAATAGGATATATGTACTACACTCCCTTCGCCTCTCTAACGCCTCTTCCCTCATTGCTCTCTACGTCAAAAAGCTCACCCACAAACTTTTTCAGTTCCACGTCCCTCTGCATGGTATCCATAATCGCCTTCGCAGTTTCGTGACAGGGTCGTACCCGGTCTCAGCAGTATACGTCAATCCCGGCTGGCGTAAAATCCGTCTTCGCAATGTCACGCACCACGCCTTCTCTGCCTCTCCGTCGGACCAATTCATAGTAGATGAGGTTGACCCATGCTGTCCATATCCCAGGATCTGCGACTTAGTACTGACGAACCTAATCCAGCTTCGACTACGCTGGTGGTAGATCCAGCCCACCTTCTTGGCTCCACCTCCATCTTCGAGTCTATTTACACCATGCACGCTGTTCACTTTGTCGCCAGTAAGTTTCTGGTACCTTACCAGGTCGTCGAATTCTGCGACCTTGGAGGACGGTTAAGGTTTGTAGGTGATATGAACGTTCCGGGCGGATTTCCACGAGGGAATGGTGGAGTGTGTGATGTACCAAGTGCCGTACATGAAATCTGCTGGTGGTGGTGGCAGGGAGGAAGGGGTGCCGATGAGCAGAGACTACGGGGTTCCATCGCGACGTGACTATGGTGGGTAAAGGTAGGTTAGACTCTGTGGCAAAGGAACACACAGATAGTTTAGTTACTTTGGCTTTTGCAGATGAAGCTTGTGACATACATTAGAGAGAGGTACTAGGGACTTTAAACGTTTGATGGAGGTATTGGGCCGGTGTAATTTATACTACACCTTGGTGAATTGTGCATAATGATATGTTGGATTGTAATATTTATACAAAGCATCACAGGCTCTCAGTGGCGTCTTGATTTTCTCCCTATTCATAAGCCTCTCATATTTGGCAATAGCATCTGGATGTGCGAGTAAACTAGTTCTGTATAATGTGCTCTGTGCCGCGGAACTAAAGAATACTTGAACATTGAGTGCATGCTCGGGTAATTACCAATAGCACTGAATGAAAGGAAAATTTTCCTATAAATATATTAAAACATATGAAGTTATTCAGACACTGGATTTCGAGGCTGGGAATCCGAACGAGAAAACTCTAAGTTGGTTGTAATGAATGTGGTTAATAATATTGGAATAGGTGGGTTTGCTTAGGGATTTATAAACCAGATGCCATGAATATTAAGTGTTTTAAGCTGTCATTTCCCTGTACATTCCTCTCACAACGAGTCACCATATCGAACCATCCATGAGATCTGCGGAAGTCTCATAGGGGTAAGTTGGAGAGCTACAAGGGATAGATTGGTTCTTCTGATGCTTCAAGATAATGGATCCCTGTAAATGTATTTGCTTGGGAGGGGCCACGCTGGACGAATTCAGGATGAAAGAGGATCAAATCAAAGCCCTGTGCCTATTACTTAGGGCGAGTTCTCTATTACGTCACATAAATAGAGGGCCATGTTTGATGGTTGTTTATAGTACAGTCTCTAGGCTAATTTCAGGTCTTTAGAAGGCTTTCTCTATGCCTCCATGGTAGCTTTTGCGACCAAGTGATATATTATATCTTGGATTTGTGCCTGGCTTAAGGTCGTCGGCGCTTTGTATGCTCGATTGCTGCGTCTACTCTGTCCTTCCTGAACCCTGGGGCTCGCCCTAGAATGATAGTGTCTCGGAGAAGATCTACAATCTAGTTAGAAAAGATACTCTAGCCAAAGTAGAGGATTGCGATATTTTGTAGAATGAATAGGGATCGTCGTTCACTTGCAGTCGAAGAAACGTTGAAAATCGAATGATGAGTTACTATTTAGAGAGATACCCTTCTCGTCGAGGTATGATTCAACATCATACGAGTCAAACCAAACTCCACCATACCCCTTGATATCGAGGCATTTTTGGTAGTTCTGTCCCTGGTCTAATAGTCCATCAACCGGAACTGGCAGCGAACCCAATATCCGTTTCGGAAGCCGCATATTTGGAGGATAAGCGGTTTTGCCGTGTTCGTCCCTTCTCGGATAATGTGTCCCTGCTCGGCGAATCGTATAGAACGGGAGACTCATTATCTCTAGTGACTCTTCTGGACCACGTCGAAGAAGGCTTTCGAAATAGGGTCTCATTTTCCTCTTGTCTGCAATACAAGGTACCAGCCTGAAAATGCGGTGAATGATTTGAGGGTGGCACGCGGGATTTATGAACAGGCGGTAGGTATGTTCCAAGGAATATCGATGAAGACGCCGAGAGAGGCTTGCCTCATGAAAGCTATAGGTATGAGTTGTCATGTCAAGCTTGGTGTTTATAATTAATAGTGCTTCCCGCCAGGTCCTAGGACGGTCACATCTAGGCGAGTGCTCATATCTGCTGGATGTGTTGCATATGTTATCCAACCCTGACATGCCAACCAGGCTTCTCGCTTCAAAATTAGTCCCAGACATAACACCGCCAATGTCTTGACCGGGAAACTGGTAACCGAAGACGATATTACCATGAGGGTCCGGAGTTTGAGATTCTGCCGAGGCATGGGAACCTCCGTCTGAGGCCTGGGGATGACCTGGTTCAGCTGTCTCAGACGAGCTTCCACTAGGCTCAGTCTCTTTCTTTTCTTTCATGTCTTCAGATAGAAAATAGGCAGCAGTATATTTCAAAAGGACCGCCAATGTTGGTTCAATTTCGTGAAGGTTTGACCTCGTTGCACAGTCGTAAAATGTAGAAAAGAGATCCACCATTCTCTCTGTTTTTGTCTCAAGCTCTGAGACGCGATTCTGAAGAGTACGGATTGTCCTGTCTTTCTTCAGTCTAAACGTTTGTTGAGCGAGCCGGATCTGTGCTCGACGCTGCTACTAAAATGTTAGTCTAAGTCCGATCAAAAAAAAAAAAAGCAGACATGTACTTCTCCATCCATCGTCTCTAACCTCGGCCGACCGCGGCGCTTGACGGTAGCATCCCGTTGCGCTTTACCAGTCACAAGCCTTGCCTTTCCTGGTGCGGAGACTGCAAGCTGTTCATTATCCATGGTGAGTCCGTTGAGGTCGCAGCTATCACCAAATAATGCTTGTCTTCCGCGAACTTAAACAAGGATCTGCAGAAAAAATCCGGTCAGAGGGATGAGAGAATTGGACTTGATGCGTCTTATTTGCTGGCTGGCTGCGAATCTTCCATCGAGAGCTGAAAGAAATCGAGGGTTCGATACCGACGGGTTCAAGTTCGGCTAGGGATTAATAATCGAGCGAAGTCCCGAGCCGAGAGATATAATAATCAAGAGATGGCTATGAGCTCGAACTCTGCAATCGAGCGTTAAGCGATAGTCGTCGTATGGCACATATGTGTATATATATATATCTAAAAACCCACTGCCAGTGAAAGAGGTTTGTCTGCCAACAGAGCCATCGTTAAAGTGCCAGCTGTTTTTGGATCCAAGCTCTCTTCTGACTTTTAGTTCTATCGTCATTTTCACCATGGTCCGAGTCGCAATTGCAGGTGGAACGGGTGGGATTGGTCGGACGCTGGTCGAATCTATTGTGGCCACAGCCAAGCACGATGTATTCGTCTTGTCCAGAGGTGTAAGTCGTCCGTTTATGTTTAATTATATTCAATTAGATGGTACCAATAATCTCACAGAATAATACTACTTTCGCTGGAAATCCTGACGTGAGGACCCTAAACGTCGATTATTCGAGCCCCGTCCAGATCTCGGAAATCCTCAAAGCCAATGATATTCATACCGTGATATCTACCATCGGAGTCTTGTATAAGGACACTCATGAAGCGCAGATGAATCTCATAGATGGCGCAGATCAAGCTGGCACAGTCCATCGCTTCGCTCCCAGTGAGTTCGGGCTGGACTATGTTGAGGCTCAAAAGCAGTCAGCGATTTCCAGTAATACTTCCAAAATAACTCGCTGACGCGATACCTAGAGGCTACCCCCCCAGATTACCGGGCTTGGAGGGATACATGGCGAGTGACTACAAAGTTCAAGCCATTGAGAAATTGAAAACAACAAAAATGGACTACACAAGATACATCATTGGATTTCTAATGGATTATTACGGCTTCCCTGTCGAGCCAGTGAATGTATTACCGCTTGCGGTTGTCCTGGATATCGAAAACTGCAAGGCGGCAGTACCGGCTAAAGGAAGTGACTTCATCACCCTTACACACTCTAAAACCATTGGTGCCTTTGTGGCAGCGAGCCTTGATTTGCCCAAATGGCCGGAGAAATCGTGGATTGTGGGCGACACAATCACCTGGAACCAGGCAATTAAAATTGCAGAAGAGGCTCGAGGTATTTAGTCGCAGCAATGTTATTACGTATCAGATATTGACGTGGGTTTCAGGTCAACAGTTTGACATCACATATGATTCTTTGGAATCCTTGGCACAATCGAAAATTACCGAGTTGCCGGCTAATATACCTCGTTACGCTGTTGTTCCTAGACCCTTGTTAGACGGAGTGTTGTCTCTCTGGAGTTTGGGGTTTGCTGAGGGATATTTCAATGTACCCGAACTGGCCAAATATGACAGAACAATGAATGACTTATGTGCTAACATTGAGGCGATTACAGTAAAAGACTTCTTCAGAAGATGCTGGGCTGGAAAGGAAACTGTTAGATAAGAAGTAGTTAGTAGAGCTCGAAAACAAAGCACTCCTCCATTTCATTAGAATCTAACTGTCTCTGTCTTTTTTAAACTTGGTCATATTTACCACTTGCTTCTGTGATTTGAATTTAGCGCTACTAACAATCCAGTCAAGCTTAATTGTTATACCGGTCCCGTAGCATAAGCACAATCCTAGTCTGTTTAATTTAGGGGGAATGAACGATTTACTGTCCTTTGGCGGAGAAAGCCGTATGGGACGATCACATCAAGCCAGTGGCTGCCGAAAAGATGGAGAAGCTAGGAAAGAGAAGCTATTTATGAAGTTAGCGGCACGAGAATTGTAATTATGTTCGCAACCATTTCAAGAATCACCTGCAAATGGTACACGGCATCACTCTTCGTGACCTAAGATTTGTACGCTCTACAAAATAGACTGTTGTACATTCTACGGGCAGCTTGCTGTATGAATCTAGACAACTAAAGTCTAGGTTATACAAGCATTAGTAATAAGGGCCTAGATAGGGAAAGCTTTAACTTACTTTGTTACCCTAATTGTTAGAATGGATCTTTTCTAAAGGAGATCTATTATCTTATTTTTGGCTTTAGTCTAGGGCATTAAACGCATTTTTGTTAGAGAGGTGAGTATATAAAATTGGTTGGCGTTTCATTCTAGGGCTAGCGTCCTTATCGATTTCCTTTTAACGGGCTTGTTAGATGGCGTACAAACTAGGGAGCACACTAAAATGCAGCAATGAAATATTCATCTTTGCTCTAACTAACGCGAGTCTTTCTCCAGTCCATATCACCCAATGCCACCTTTCTAGGTGGAATTGATCCTTCTCATCGACAGACCAATTAAGAAAGACATTATTAGGCTTTACGTCTAGAGAAGGATAGGTCAGCGGAGAGTTATAGGCAACGGCAGCCGAATCTTAATGGTATTATACCTAAGTGTATCCAATGCTTTGTATGAATATCGTTCAGTCCTAGCCCAACCTCTTTCAGAATTGTCTTTCTTGCCCCTATTAGAAGGGCTGGGTAATTCTCTACTAACGAAAGCAAATCGCTCTTAAAGTACTCGTAAACAAGTACATTTTCCTCTTTATTGTCGTCTACGTGGATTCGGAGGCGAGGATTGTCACCAAACTCGTCTTTGAACTCCTGCAAGAGATCAAAAATTGACTAGGAAACCGGCTTTAGAACGAAGGGTTTGCCATCGCAGCTACAATTATTTTTCATTCAATTAGTCATGCTTTTGACGAGAATTACAAGATCGAAAATGATTCTTGAACGTACAGTGCAAGGTGGATATCAAGCTCCGGTTTCGTAGGATGACGCTAGAGTAACTTTTGGCGCATATACTCGCGACCGGAGTGACCAACGAGGGTTGAAAACATCCTCGCAGCTTTGAAAACACGAGCATGGCAAGGAATCATGGGGAGGTACCGTAAACTGACCAAAGGTAGGAGTAGGGGTGGGCAGGGTGGAAGAAAGAGCAGCTGATTGACTCTGTACAGTGGATCCAGCATGAACGTCCGCAACTTTTTATAAGGTGCCACCTCACAACTCGAGTGAAATCACGTGATTGACAATCTAACCATGAATGGCGACGCTAAGCTTAATTGGGGTGATCAGCTCGAATTTGACCGTCCGAAAGTACAAAGGCGCGATTGGGTCGTACTTTTATCATTGGCTCTCGATTTAATTTTCTAATATTTATAGCTTCTTTTCTAAACTTATAACAGGTATTCACGAAATTATAGTGTTGTGCTAGATTATTGCAATACAATTAATTGGGTTGGGTATTCTTGGCTTTTTCCAAAGTCTGAAACTTGGACGGTTTTCAATCCCGCGCGCCTTCGTCCTCGACCGAAATCCCGACGAGGCAACAGCCGCTATAGCTAGCTGAAAGTAATATGGTCGACTGCAGGAAGTTTCACAGATCGTTTTTGGACTTACCCTGAGCAATGTGATAGTCAAGTCACTATAGTAGATACTGTACGGAGAAGGGGAAAGGGAAAGGGAAAGGGAAGGAGACGAAAAGGATGAAGGTGGTGCTGGTGCTGGTGGTGGTGGTGGGGTTGGTGAGGAATGTGTAGTAGTGGTGGTAGCGGTTGTAGGGGTTGTGGCTGTTGGCGTTAGCGCTGCCGCTGTTATCATTTGCCGCACCAGCATGGCTCGGCGGCGGCGCAACTCCTCTCGTTGTTGTTGAGAAGACGACATGGAGATGGATGGAGAGAGAGAGAGAGAGAGAGAGAGAGATAGAAGATAGAAAGATAGATGGGTATTCAAATCGTTGAGGACTATGAAATCAGTGAGGTAAGGTGGTAGGTGATATGTATGGAATGGAATGATGATGATAAGGAAATGGACGTGGGCGATGCACATACACACATATATCTAACCATCATTCTCTCTCTTTATTTCTTTCTCCATTTCTTCGTTTCTTTCCTTCTTTCATTCTTTCGCTCGTTCGTTCATCCATCCATTCGCCCGTTCTTTCGTTCTTTGCTCTTCGTTGTCTTTAGTCAGCCGCATGCGGACATCCCCCCTATACAAGCGGTGAGATCCAACTTCTTGCCTGTACTGTACCGTACCTCCATTAGAGAGTAGTACTAATCATGTTTTTTTTTACTTGATAAAATAATCTAGTATTGTACATTTGAAATATAGCTAGGGTGGAATGAACCAATTAATTAATTAATTGGATTGATTGCCTACGTTTGGGGACGATGGTAGCGACGGGTGACTGCGGCACGTGACCTACCCACTTCGCTTCCCGTCGGTACTGTACAGACAGACATGTACATACAGCTGTATCTACTCCTGCATATACATACAGATTCTAGTACTATATACATGCATGCAAATGCAAATATCTGCTATAACTATAAACGCGAGGGAGAATCTATTAGCTATTCTAGTTACCCTATTATTTTACATCTCTACGTGCAAATTCTCGTCATCTTATATACATATATGCGAATACTGCTATAACTACAATCGTGAGGGAGAATCAATCTACTATTCTAGTTTCTCTATTTTAG
>JAJONI010001689.1:0-10768 GCA_022190145.1 Pezicula rhizophila | reverse complement strand
TAGATAACTTTACATGTTTGACAACAGAGTTTCAAAATTTGAGGTAGTTAAAAACATTGGCTTCTTTTGGTACCTCACTTTGAGAGACAAGAGTCGCCAACTAACAATTTGGACGTAGAGTAACGTGACTAATAATTGTCTTATTAATTAATTTTATCATTTGCATGATATGATTGATGTCTTAAACCTTATGCATTGCTCTAAGCACAGATATTCCATACCAGGTTTTCAAGAAAATCAAGGTTATTCTGATCTTCATGACTCTTACCACTGTTCCCATACAGTATTATAATAGCAGCCCAAATATTGTACCAAGAAATCAAGAAAACTTTACTGAGGCTTATTGGGGCCTATTTGAGGCCCGGGATCTTGATAAATCTTACCTCTTCCAGTAAGACGGAGGTTTTCTCTGTGGGGGAGCTGGCCGAAGTTCCCGTTGTGGCCTTCTTGGATCATAAACCATTGGACGATCTCTTCGTGTAATGGAATACCTTGTGCTATATATTATAGTTGCGGAAAGGAAAATTAATAGAGTTATCATGTCATGTCAAGCAAAGCACTGAGTACTTATGAGGTATTAAATATGTTAGAGTGGGCATGACATGTGCAATTTTTTTTTCAGGTGCTGACGAACTCGGTGAATATTGAATAAAAAGGCCGGTCTTTCCCTCCAAGTAGCATTTTGCAATTACTAATGAAGTGTCCCGCACAGTTCCGACCTTTCCATCTATTTTATGGATGTGCCACACACACGTATTCTTGCGATCCTACTCTACTCATGCTACTCTACCCTAGAGAGTTGAGACCACAAAAAAAATTTGTTGGAAAACTTGTACTCCCATGAAGACAACACGGAATAGACCTGATAGTACATGATACCGACATTGACTTGTTTCCTATAAGCAAGCCTCATTCTCACAATGAAAAAAATAAATCATTGGCGTGGAACACACCAACTTTGGTCTAATGTTTGAGAGATTGGGCCTTCCCATCAAAGAGAACCTATAAACCAAGGTTGGAGAATTTCTAAGCACACCTGACGAATCATTGGATACCAGCATGAGATCCCCAGACATGTCAATGACAATGAATTGGCGCCGTCGCAAGCCATGGAACGCTTATTTATGAGTCTGTGGATTTGGAAGGCTGACTAGTGATTCCGACGGGATGACTTGGTGTTGAAATGGCACGAACGGCGTAAATGGCTCCGTCCAAACGAGCAGTGTGGCGTGTACTTACGGTCCACGTTTCAATGAACCGAGAAGCCAGCTGGAAAGTTCCTGGCTGTGTCAACATTAGCCATTCGGCTATTCATTCATTGCTTGAAAGCAAAGGGGGGGTGGAGGAGGGGAAATATTCCAAGTTGACGAGGAGAAAATGAAAAGATCCAACTAAGTGTGCAGACAACTCTCACGGGCTTCACTTATATCTTCTTCTCCCTCTTATCCTTCACTCGTATCCCAAGTTGCACCTTCCCTTTCCTATCTGAGATTCTGATCGCTTGACCCCTTTTCCGAAATGTGAAAAGTGAAATATGAAATGTGACAAGTTGGATTTCTGGGAGACACTAGAACGATACAAGTTAAAGCTGTTGGTGCTGCTGGGTTGACGGCGTGCTCGAGCCTCTCTCGCTTGCGCCATTCTCAATCGATTCTGACGATCAGGGAACCCAAGGAAAGCTAAGGAAACCCAAGGGCTGATCTGCCGTCCTGAAGGCTAATTAATAGCAATAAATTATTGATTGGAAGAAGCTGCTGGGAGCTCTTTGGCTTGGAGGAGGGAGGATGGAGGGGGAAGGGGAAGGGGAGGCGGGGGGAGGGAGGCTTTAGTAGACTGGACTCGACTTTGATATATTTTATCAAACCAAATTCCTCCTCCCATCCAGCTTTTCTGGTGCTTTCAGGTTCTCATTTTCTTGACCCCCCCCCTCTTACAGCACAGTAAAATTACAAGCGCAGATACGACCCTGGTCTCCATATCCGCCTCCCTTCACCCTTGCCCCGTCCACCACTTTTCGGCCCCTCCTCTCCTCATCCGTAATAAAGTTCTAATCACCGATCATCACCCTCCTCCGGCCCCTCCATCCTGCGATCCCGATCACACCGTTAAACTCTTTTTCTGGCGTCTGTCGCCTATCATCACTCTGATCCCATCCCGAGTGTGAGTTTTCCTTACTATAATGTTCTGTACCTGCATGCGGCCCCGGCCCAATAATAACATTGGCTCTATACCGCTTGGGTCCTTGCTCCGATAGCACAGGCACAACAGGCACCACTGGCACCACCGGCTGGGAATCTCATCACTGACTGGGTTGAGGTGCAGATAGCTCACTATCCTACCGAAGCCCCCCGGCACCAACGCCTACGAGTAGAAAGGTACCAGATTTCAGTGTCACCAACAGAAGCACGAGAAGAACCCGCGGGCCACGCACCCATAAATCCTGGAAGACCAGGGAAACGAGACAGGAAAACGAGCCCCGCCTGGGAACTGTCCGCGAGGAGAAATTTCAAATTGCAATTTGTGGTTTGTGGTTTGTGGTTTGTGGTTTGTGGTTTTGGGGGAGGGGGTACGTCTTTTTGTGGTGTTGAGCGACCAGAGTACGAAATTCAGTAGGGACTTCTCACTCTCTGGTTGGCCCCGCCCTGGCGATCCTGGAAAAAAAAAAGGTTCAAGGGCTCGCTCGATTCTCGCAAGGACGTACGAGCCTACGAGCTTACAAGGCCTTCGGAGAACTGCTACAGTGATCATTCTGCCCTTGTAACAGGTAAGTAGTTCGAGGCAAAGGGCCGCCGCAGAGCAACCCGACATACAAGAACCTTAGCATCCGCGCTCTTGAGGTGGTGTTATTGTTATTTGTTATTGTTATTACCATCATCATCATCATCAGTATTTCCTCATCGACCTGAAAGTAAACAACCACGGCCAATTCCATTCCAAGCCCCTCTCCTCTCTCTCTCTCTCGCTCTCTCTCTCACGGAATTGTATTTGTATTCATTACACTTAAGTTACTTACTTACTTACTTATCCTCACTAAACCAAAGAGACATTTGAGGTGGTCGATCCGGTGATATTCACTAAGTTGAGGTGTCAAGCTTATCTGCGGCCCCTCGATAACGAGTAGTCTTGCAGCAAAAGGAAACATAAAGGGCCCACGACGACAGCACACATGATGGGGCTCTTCACCCGTAAAGACAAAACATCCTCAACCACATCTTCACGCAACGCCCCCTCCATCACTGACACAACAACTTCATATACCTCATCGCAATCATCTCTCAAATCTCCCACGACACCCGGTTATAGCAAGATGTCCACCCCCACCATACCCAGCATTCCACTGCCCAAAGCTCCCGATCCAAACCTCGACCCCGCCGGCTACCTGCGCAGCATTAGCTCAGTCCGAGAAAGATGCAACATGGTGCTGAACAAGGCGAAGAGGGACGAGCTGAACCATTTCGATGTTGATATGAGCAAGTTTGACGACACTACTAGATTTGTTGTCTCTATTATTAAGGTAAGAGAGCATCGCACAGAAATTCACTGTTAATTACGGCAGTCGTAACTAATCTTGGTTTCAGCGCGACTTCGCCCCCGACTACTCCACAATCCCCCCTCACGGACGCTGGCAGCATTTCAATGTGGGTGGACGTGATCGTGTTAAGAACCTCCTAGACAGCTGGCACGAAGTCGACGCCGCAGAACGATGTCGCCGTCTTCTAGATCTCTTCCTCGTGTCTGTTCTGCTTGACGCCGGTGCCGGCCAGTCATGGATATACAAGAGCAAGGAGAGTGGACGTACATACAGGAGAAGTGAGGGTCTAGCCGTTGCGAGCTTAGAAATGTTCAAGGCGGGCATCTTCAGCAGCAACCGGTCTCAGCCATGTCAAGTTGATGCTGAAGGCTTGCGGACTTTGACCGTGGATATTATGGCGAGGGGTCTGCAAGTCTCAGAGAGTAACCCTATTGCTGGCCTGGAAGGACGCACAGGACTGCTTGTTCGACTTGCAGATGCCATGGCTGACCACAACCTCTTTGGTGCTGATGGTCGCCCTGGAAATATGCTAGGTACGAACCCAAACCTAGCTGTAAAAGTGGGGATACTAACTTTATGCGTCTACAGACTACTTACTTTCTCACCCTTCAACTCAAGCTTCCTCCGTACCGATCGTCCCTCTTCCTACTCTATGGAGCGTCCTCATCGATGGTCTTGCCCCAGTATGGCCGGCCTCGCGCACAATGCTGGATGGGGTCTCCCTCGGTGACGCATGGCCCCTCTCTACGCTCAAGCCCACAGCAGCAGCCCCATGGGAGGAAATTGTTCCATTCCACAAACTCACTCAATGGCTATGCTATTCGCTTATGCAGCCTATGACCAAACTTATGCATATCCACTTCGCAGGTGCCGAGCTCATGACTGGTCTGCCTGAATACCGAAATGGCGGTCTTTTCATTGATACTGGTGTGCTTACCCTTAAGCCCGAGGAAACAGAGAGAGGTGTTGCAGCTTTTCATCGCAATGCCCAAGAGATGGGCAAGGAAGCTGTCGAGGTCGTACCTATGTTCACACCAGATGATGATGTGGTTGTGGAGTGGCGCGCAGTCACTGTAGGCTTCCTTGACCTCTTACTTGAGGAAGTCAATATTGTGCTAGGTTTGAACGGCTGCGATCGGTTAACTCTGCCACAGATGCTGGAGGCCGGTAGTTGGAAGGGAGGACGGGAGATCTCTGAGGTTTCGAGACCTAATACTAAGGTAAGCAGTCTTCTGATCGAATTTGCAATATTCAATCTAACATTATACAGGAGCCACCAATCCAGATCCTTAGTGATGGAACAGTGTTTTAAACTTTTACTTCCATGTCTTTTAGATTTAATTCGCTTCTCTTCTACAGAGCTAATTATGGAATGGGAAAACGGTACCCCCGCAAACTTCGAGGCTGGCTAGGGATGGTGGGTCTACTATTTTTTTGCCGCTTCGGCGTGCGAGCAATGGTTTCAAGGTGGCTGAGAAGGAAACAAAAAGACCAGCAAATTACTCCGCTGGCTTTGCACATACTTACTAATACGTAGTGTATGCTGGGAGATGATAGATGAATAGATACCCTTTGAATCTTGCAGTTGTCTTTATTTTTACCATGACTATTGTGGTGTACCTACTGAGTAAGCGGTCGTCAGATTTAGTCAGGCTTCTTGGCTAAGTTAATATTTGACTGCTATCATGTGTATTTATCTTATGTGGAGGATTATAAGGGCCTCTCCGTTAGCTGTTACTTTCGTGTTTCTAAGGGTGAAAAGCTGTTCTGCGGAGACAGCGAGCATAGGAAAAATGTAGGAAGACAACAGCTACCTATTTATTGTAGAGGCATCAAAATAAGCTATCTACTACACATCCTAACATATAACACATAATATAACTACAAATAACTAGATGCCAAGTTATGAACTTAATACAAACATGAAGAAATTATACCATGTCTTATCGTTCTAAAGACACTTAGTCGCGAGCTTGGTTTTTGGGAAAGGTTTTAGGGTGTTTAGGGTGTTTTAGGGTGTTTTAGGGGGGGGTTGGGATGACGTGTGTTGAAGGGGGAGTGGAGGCGGAAGGGGAGGTGGACGGTGTGCTATGTTGGGGTGGGGTTTATGGGGGGGTATGGAATTGTGGAGGTAATTATACGAATTTGAGATATACCGTCTATTGGTGTTAATTAGCGGTGAGGATTTCTTTGCGGTGAGAGGTTTGGGGGGGGGGGGGGGTTTGCTGTGCCTCTGTTGATGGTTCTTGGGTTTGTGGCTGTGGTTGTTGGAGGGTTAAGATTTATGAATTGGTATATTAGATAATTTGCTTAAAAGTGAGTTTGGGTTGCTAGATAGGTAGAGGAGGGTAGCTGTGATTGTGTTAGTCTTTCTGGGTTTTTATATGGTTAGGTTAGAGTTGTGTTTGTATACTGTTTATAGTCTATAGGAACTAGAATCTATTTTATAAAATATCGCTACTACTAGGTACCTTATATAACTACCTAACTTTTACGCGAGGTTGTGGTGTTAGAGCTGCTGTTTTTTTAGTAGGTTCGTTCAGTCGCTATTTTACGCAGCCTCGAACCCCGAGAAATATTGGTGGCAGTTACATAGTCAGACTGTGGGGTGTATACTTCCGTATGTAGATCCTAATAATCAATTCTCAGTTGTCCTCTGGGACCGCAGACGCATTAGCTTTATTGCTAGGTTTTATACCGGTCTGTGTACCAAGTATAGTTAGTGATTTATGTGTGGCGGGGTCTCGGGTCAGCCCATCGCCAGAACTGGAGGTCCAACTCAGCTCCTAAATTTTGAAGCCGCCCTCCATCATCCATCCCTCTTCCTCTTGTTTCCATTGCTTTTGAATAAGCAACGCATAAGTCGGAACAGCACTCACTCATACGATGGCGTACCCTAAAAATGTCGGCATCAAGGCCATGGAAATCTATGTCCCAGCACAGGTAAACGCCATTCATATCCCAATTTCCTCCCCTCCCCGCGAACTTCAGTTCAGATCTCTGATTGGAAAAGTGCCTGGACCAATCCCTCTTCGAGAAGTACCAAGGCGTTTCAACTGGCAAGTACACTATTGGACTGGGCCTCCAGTACATGAATTACTGTACCGATAGAGAAGGTAAGTCCCGTGTCCAAGTCTTTTCCGCCAGCAATAACACGTGCAGACGTCTGTTCTCTGGCCCTGACGGCTGTGTCTTCACTACTGCACAAGTTCAACATTGATCCCAACTCTATTGGACGTCTGGAGGTGGGCACCGAATCCCCTATTGACAAGGCCAAGTCTGTTAAGTCAGTTCTCACGACGCTGTTTGAGCCATCCGGCAACACAAGTTTGGAAGGAGTTGACACAGTCCATGCCTGCTTTGGCGGCACCAATGCCTTGTTCAATGCCGTCAATTGGGTGGAGTCTCGTTCATGGGACGGTCGAGATGCCATTGTCGTTACATCAGACATAGCCCTCTATAAAGAGGCTTCCTCGCGTCCAACTGGTGGCGCTGGTTGCGTCGCCATGCTTGTCGGCCCCAATGCATCGCTATCCCTGGACCCAAACCTCAGAGGTGTCTATATGACTCACGCTTACGATTTCTATAAGCCTGACCTCAAAGTCGAGTACCCCATCGTGAACGGTCATGAGTCCATCGTCTGTTACCTCAGCGCTCTGGATGGATGCCACAAGAACCTACTCCAGCGTGCCCAGGCCGCTAGAAGCAAGCTCAATGACAATGGATCCAAGAGTGTGCCCAAGAATGTCCTTGACCTCTTTGACTACATGGCGTTTCATACCCCAAACTGCAAACTGGTCAGCAAGTCGTACGGCCGGCTCAAGTATAATGACTGCCTGATATCGACCGATGATGCTGACTGGGAGGGCATTCCTAATGAGCTCCGCAAGCTGGGCTACCAAGAGTCCTTGAAAGACAAAGCACTAGAAAAAGCCCTCGTGACTCTGACGAAAGATCAATTCAAGGAGCGAGTCGAGCCGTGTATTGTCGCACCTTCCTTATGCGGCAACATGTACACTGGCAGTCTCTATTGCTCTCTCATCAGCCTGATTAGCAACATTGATCTTGCAGCCGCAGAAGGCAAAACCATAGGCATGTTCAGCGTGAGTGGCTGGATTCTTGTTTATTAAACCAAAGAGACCATACTGACTTGAATGGACCCATTAGTATGGAAGTGGCATTGCTAGCACCCTCTTCGGCCTGAAAGTTACTGGTGATCTCACCAAGATCGTCCAAAAAATCGATTTAATGGATCGTCTGAAACAGCGACACATCTCGACACCCGAGGAGTACGAAGAGGTGAGCTCTAAGAATGCAATCTATTTGGGAAGGTGTACTAACTTGATCGCACAAGGCTTGTACTCTCCGAATGAAAGCATACGGCAGCAAGAATTTCAAGCCTGTCGGCGACGTAGCCTCCCTGGCACCTGGAACATACTACTTAGAGAACATCGATGAGGTATATCGGAGGACTTATGCCATTAAGCAGGGATGAATGAGAGTGTCAAGGTTCCACTTGGGCCGGGCTAGGATTTAAGATAATGTTTGTCTGACAGATTTTGTATCTTATAGAACTAGAACTTGGGAAGAATAGATCTAGATAGGCACTGTCGCATTAAATAAGACCTAAAATTAGTGACACAGGTTGTTATCCCCTAGTGCGTGCAATTAGACTTTGTATAGGGATTCGACACCCCGAGAATTTTACTACTAAAAATATAGATGAATTTTGTCGTGCACGTCCTATTAGTCTGTGAGTGTCTAATTATACGCACTAGGGGGATAGTCTTTTCTTTTATATTGATAGATTAGAATATTTCACGTGAGGTATAGCTTTCCCACATACTATCAGCTCCGGATTTCTATGCGCCCTAGCTTGACATCCAGAAAGGGACAGAGTTGTGCCGTTAGTGTTGAGTGAACGGATTGAACGGATTGAACGGCTTGTTTTTTAATAGGCCAGAAATTACTATTATCGCAGAATAGTGGCTTGGATGAATGGAGGAAGTGCAAAGGAAACAAGTTTAGTACTCTCAAGGGCAGCCACTACGATATGAAGTGGACAGAGAAACCAGTTTGAGAATGTGTGACATTTTTTAGCAGAGGGAATCAAGTCGTTTTTAAATGGGAACCTGGTAGAGACCTGTTGGTGGGAATTGCACTAGTCTCGCTACACCAGCTTTCTCGCTCTCAACTGCCGTAGGCTGCCCAGGAGTTAAATGATCTTGTCCTGTGCATGCAATAGGCACCTCATCGACAGCCGACAAAGATTCATTCTTTCTACTTCACTAGTGCAATAAAAATTTAAGGACCTAGGAATTTGAATTTTCAACACCGCAAAACGTTCATGAGGTGCTACCTGAACAGCGGCATATACTCCTAACAACCATGACTTCACAAGAAGCTACAAAGCCACCAAGTTGCCCAAGTTGCTCCATAATGGTTGAGTTAGGACTACTTATGAGTACGATTTTGTTGGCTGGAGAAGCGAGAAAATGTTGAGATGCTTGTCCACGACAGGGGTTTGTGCATCTAACCCGAGGTACTCGTACCCTTTGACGATCACCATGAGTCCTTATTCCAACTGCTACTCCACAAACATATCGATCGGTGTTCAAACATGGTAGAATCAGGAACACTCCCCGATGTAATGCGTGGCTTACTAGCCAAACGACAAGCCAATTCAGCTCTCAGAAAATTAAGCATTGCATCACTAAAATCCGTCGATTTTTCCTCCAACGATTTTCTCTCTTTATCTACCTCGCCATCTCTAAGAAATAATTACCTCAGAGAACTGGAAAATAACAAGAACTTTCGACTTGGGAGTGGCGGTTCTCGCTTGTTGGATGGCAATAGCGCTTATGCTGAGCAACTCGAGAAAGATATCGCATCTTTTCATCACGCTCCAGCGGGTCTGTTGTTCAACTCTGGCTTTGATGCGAACTCGGGGTTCTTTGCTTGTGTTCCGCAGCCTGGAGATATTGTTCTTTATGATGAGTACATTCATGCTTCTGTGCATGAAGGAATGCGTCTATCTCGAGCCGGGTCATGCATCTCTTTCGCCCATAATTCGTTGGATGACCTTCAACATAAGCTGATGGAGCAAGTTAGAAAGGACACTTCTGTCAGTGGCGGTACTCGAAATGTCTTTGTCGCTATTGAGAGTCTCTATAGCATGGATGGCGACCTCTCCCCTATTAAAGGGATAGTTGAACTTGTCGAGAGGCTTCTACCAAAAGGCAACGGTCACATTGTAGTCGACGAAGCACACTCCAATGGTATCTACGGTCCAGAAGGTAGAGGCATTGTTTGTGACCTTGGGTTAGAGGATCGGATTTTTGCTAGACTTCACACTTTTGGGAAGGCGTTGTCTTGCAATGGAGGTAAGAACTTTGTCATTCAATTTATTTCCGAGGAAGATGCTAATAGAGACAAGCAATCTTCCTTTGCTCGCCTTTAACGAGGGAATACCTCATAAATTATGCTAGGCCTCTCATATACACGACTTTCATGTCATTTCCATCTCTTGCAGCCATCAAGACAGTAACTACATTCATGTTACGAGGTGGGACTACTACTGTATGTTAACACTTTCCATCAAAACTAAAAGAATTCACTAACAACGATTCCAGCCAACAGCTCACCTCTGGGCACTGGTTGAGCATCTATATCGCCAACTCGAATCTCTCGATCTCAGCCAAGAAAACCAGGAGTCAGAGCGCGCATTGTTGAGAATTCCACCGAAATGCCCCGAATCGCCAATCTTTTCAATCCTTACCACAAAGCCAAGGAGCTTGGCAATGTCTTGTCAAGATTCAGGATTTGTTGTTCGAGCGATTGTACCGCCAACTGTTCCGGAGGGTGCTGAACGAGTCAGAGTTTGTTTGCACGCTGGCAATTCTTTTGACGAGATTGATCGGCTTGTCTCTGTTATTGGGTTGTGGTTCATTCAAATGAAGGGTTTGAAAGAAGAGGGACTTTTGAAAACGGAAGTTGAGAGATCACAGTTGGCTAAGTTGTAGTTGTTTTCTGTGGAAATAAAAGTGAGCTTGGGTTGGTATCTTGAACTTAGCTTAAAATAAAATACTCTTAAGTAATCTTACCTTGATTCGTTTGGTGATTGAAACTCATATTTGGAGTTAGGTTTATAAACTATCCAAGCATGCAAGGATGCTTACTAGAATAGAGAAAGTTAGGTAATTTAATTAAGTTCTTTATCTAAGAGTAAGCAAGTTA
>JAJONI010001688.1:764-10782 GCA_022190145.1 Pezicula rhizophila | reverse complement strand
TTAAAGGCTTTATCTAATCTCTTACTTACTATAGTATATAACCTCTTCCGTCTTCCCTCTAAGCTGTAAGCTCTAACCTTACATTCTTGTGACTTATTAACTAGAACCGCTATGGTTGTAGATGTTGTTATAGTAAGTAGTGCTTGGTTGTATTGTAGGGATAGGATGGGTATTTTAGGTTCTGGGGGTTAGGTGGTATGTAGGGTGGTGTTTTAAGGTATAGATATGTTTTAGGGAGTAGGGGGTTAATGGTTAGGTAAGACGACGTGTTTAGTTTTGTAGTGGAGGATTTTATGGGATGCTAAGTATAGTGTAGTATGGCATTCTAAATTGGGAATGGATAGGATAGCTACGCGCAGATCTGTAATTCTCCTCGCTTTCATCTTATTACTTCCAATGATGAATTTTAGGGAGGCTTGAAGTTAGGAAGGCGGAAGTGAAAAGTGGGAAGTGGGCCTAACCTTGGGAAATGGGTTATAGTAAGGGGTACTGATTTAAGGTTTTTGAATGGCGTGATTGTGGAATAATAAAGAAATAGTGAGGGGTGGGTGGGTGACTGAGATATTGATCTGTACATACATACAGTAGAAGGGAGAATGAGTGTGTATAATTCTATAGAGAGGTCTATCTCAGGGAGTAGATGGCAAGACTTACTATTGGACTAGATTAGACTAGACTAGAAGACGCAGAAGATGATTCTGGGACAGACCGCTATTTCGGTTGATGAGTAATTTAAGTCGTATTATGTGCATGCAAAAAGCGAACTTTCTTGATCCTTTGCAAGGGATAATGGAAAGATACTAGGAGGTGTTTTAGTGGGAGAATGGTTGGAGTTTTGGATGTTTGGTTGGTAGGGACTGTTTCCTATGTCTTACTATAGATAATCTTTAAGTCGTAGGAGTCAAGTGCGTCACTCTAGCCAAGTTGGTAACTCAAATGAAAATTAAGAGTGGTAGCACCCTGTCCGTAACTATTAGCTTCTTAGATATAGTCGTGTAGCACTGATGCATTCCACTGGACATTTCTCAGTTTCTATAGAATAGGAAGGACGCTAAGTCGAGACCCTTATATATCCTACCTCACACTCCAGAGTCTCAAAAGGTGAACAAGTTAAGCTTGAATATGAGACAGTATGTGAAAGACAACGCTAAAGTCTAAAGCTAACCGAAAAAAGAAATCCATCACTCTATAAAATCAGAAACTAAAAACGAAGCAAAGACATCTAGTAAAAGTGTCGACAAAATAAGCCACATTCTATCATAACAGTACCCTTCTCATTAAACCAGTACCTCCGCAGCCAAAACATTCCTCAGGATCTCACTCCCAGTCCTCTCCTGAACTTCCTTTACAAACTCCCTCCCAACATCAAATAAGCTCCCCATGACATTCGGCACCCATCTCCCCTCTAGCTTCTCAACCTGCACATCCTGCTCCCTGATCTTATCTTGCAGGAAGCGACGGTAGTGTCCTACGCCGGGACGGAGTAATGAGGAGTGGAATGGGACGTCAATTCCTGTTAGGGGGATGCTGGCTTTGCCACGTGTGAGAGTGATGGGTTCTTGGAGGAGAGAGGATGCATGTAGAGATTTGGTGATTATTTGCGCCAGGGGGGGAGCAGAGGTTGTAGTAGAGTTTGTGTCGCGAAGGGTAGAGGACAGATCGGTTGGGGAAAGTTGTGCAAGGGTGTTAAGTGTGAGTGTCAAGGCGTGGATATTGCGGAGCTGGATATACGCAGGCACATTAGTTTATGTAATCCAATGTTACAGTGCAGCTGTTTGTTGGCAAGTAGGAAGGGAGGAATAGCAAGAGTATGACTTACGTGTCCGGCGCAGACATACTGCTCTCCTTCAACGTTGAAATTGACAATTTCGAGGAGCTGCTTGCTCTCGTCGGCGATCGTGCTTGTTACTCGTCGGATGGCATCTTCGCCAAAGCCTAGATAGATAGATTGATTAGCATATAGTCGTGACCATAGCCGTAGGGATTCTGAAGCTGCATGTGTATAAGAGTTTTCTTACCGTTGCCCACGCGCTTTGGGTTGACAGCTACCATGGAATACCCGGTTTCTCCGAATTCATCTCTGGCCATCGCTGTCTGCATTGCCAATCCTCGGTAGAAGACAAGATCCATCATGCTTTCGAAAGGCATGAACTCGGCGAGGGCGGACAAGACACCATACTCGCCAAGGGAGTGCCCAGCAAATAAAGCGCCTTCTTGGACCAGTCCTTTTGCCCGTATATCTTCAAATGTTGCCTTTTCAAGAAGACAGATTGCTGGTTGGGCGAACTGGGTAGAATAAAGAAGTCCACGTGCCTCTGTGAAAGTGAAAGACGGTGTGTTGGAGTCCAGGTCTTGGAGCACCGATCTCGAAATAGTGCTCCCATCTGGTGTAGTAGAATCGACTTTCATTGCCAAGTACTTATCTCTGATTTTCTTTCCACACTTGCCGCCGAAATGGATTGTTAGTTCCTTTGGGTTTTCGCGGACGATTTGAAGGATAGACCAGCCTAAGGATAATTAGTAGGGAAGACATTTGAGAGTACATATGGGAACTTGCCGTAATTCTCAAACAAGTAAGCATCAATATCATCCCAAATCTTCTTTGCCACTGGGCTTGACTTATAGAGCTCCATTCCCATGCCAGGAGCTTGACTTCCTTGGCCAGTAAACACATATGCAGTAGGTAGTTGCTCAAACTCTGCCTCGCCTGCTAGAACCTTTTCATCTGAGTCCAGCTTGAAAGCCTCTACTTTGAAAATCATTCGTCCTTGAATCATGGCAACATGCTGAACTTTTACATTCAACTCTTCTCCTGGTAAAACCTTGGCTAGAAATGAAACGGAGTATCGCCGAGCGCGAAGGCGATCTCCGTCGTCAAGAAGATGTTCTAGTACACTACTGGCAACAGCTGATGTATACATTCCATGAACAATTGGACTAGATAGATTTGCAATGGTGGCGAAAATAGGCGAAACGTGGATTGGATTGTAATCTTTTGAGACTCGCCCATAATTGTGGCTGCTCAGAGGCATTTTGACAACCATAGAAGACTTACCCAACCATCCGGGATGCTCCAATTCATGGCGTTGAGCTGCTGGCTGTCCTTTCCGGGACAGGAAATCCATCACGAGATTGGCCCGGCAGTTTAAACTTTCAGACATTACTTCTCCGATAAGAATTAATGAATCATTTTGATCCTGAATAAAGACCTCTCCTGACGTACGTAGAGTCCTGAACGTTGTCCGATTCTTCCAGGTGGTATATGTGTACAAGCGAAAGAGAAGGCGTTTTCCAACAAGATTCAGAGAGGCATTATCAAGAAGCAGCCATTCTCTATCTCGAAGTAGAGCTTCTTCTATATGCGATGCGACATCGAAGATAATGTCAGCCTCGCTCTTGCGTCTGAATGTAGTGCTGAAGTTTGAAAAGGAACCTTGAATGAGAAAGGTAGAGGTCACAGATACTACAGGCTGCTGTTCACGTTCGATGGTGGCACAAACGGCAATGCTCTTTCCGCTATCCTCAATGGTAACTGCTTGAATTCGAGATGAGACCCCAATTGAATCTCCAATTCGTAGTGGTGTAGCACCCAGCAGCAATTGGAAAGAGTTCGAGAGGTGCACTAGCTTGAGGATATCGCCGTCTATATCTTGAACGAGGAGGGGCTTCATCAAACTTTCCCATGCGGGGACAATGCATGCGTTGATCGGAAATATATCTGTGTCATGTGGTAATGTAGCATCATTTGAGTAGGACAAGCCGACGGAGAGCATCCAGTCATTTAGCATATCGGCTGTGAGAACTGTTGACTTGCCGCTAAAAGTGGAATGTAGACCATAGCCAATATTCAAATCTGTGCCCAACCACAATTTACTGTAGAAAGATTGTACTTGGTGGTTTCTTTTCCCCATGATTTCGCTCAAAGGACAAACTGAGTTGTCTGGGTTGTATCTGAATTCAAGCTCAAGGATAACCGGAACAGAATCCCGAGGTGTAATATGGCGAACATGGATGACGATTTTGGACTTGTTTTTGCTACTCATCTCGATAAGTGCGGGAGCGGTCCCATTGGAAGCAGGAACGATTGAAACGGTAGACTGGGTGAAATCAATGCGCATGATATTATCGGCTCTGATTTCAAAGATTCGGCGTAGATAGTTAGGCTGCCGGGTATTATTTCGAAGGATATCCTGACTGGAGAAAACGGCACGCATCCATCCACTGGTTTGGCTGGCAAGATATTCGAACCATTCACTCTGGCTCGGAATGGTTTCTCCTGGAAGAAGTTGAAAGATTTTCGAGCCCAAGCTTTCCGTAAATTGGACACTATCCAGAGAAACAGAGCATTCAAAAGGGGTGTCTGCAGGGGCATCCAGAGGGATATCGGCATCATTGTAAAACTCCTGTTGGGTCAAGGCAATGATCCCATTATTTATTCCGTCAAGAATGTCTTTGACAGGCTCGTCCGTGCGCTGAGAATAGCTAGCGCCCACAGGACTGTGTAAAATGCATACTCGACCAGCGTCTTGATCGACAACCGCATCAACGTCTTCAGATTGCCACAAAGAGTCCTTTTTGAACCAGACGGCAAAGTTTTCATCAAGAACAGGCACAAAATTGACAGGCTTCTGACCGCGAGATCTACATCGATTGACAAACCAGGAGACATCTTCTGGATGAAGTTTGAGGAAGCTTGCTTGAGGACATGCAGTACTGAATTTTGTCTCCAAACTCTCTGGGTCAGATAGCATTGAAGTGGCCATTTCAAAATTGGTGGGTATCCGTTCCATCGTTCGAATAATGAAGTCATGAACCAGACTCGAATAGGACTTGTTTATCCATCTTTTCTGGTGAGAAACATACATTAGACTAATCAAGCGGTTAAGAACCTCTGAATAAGACATCTCGGAAAGGTCTACAACGTCTCCGGCTGAATTTCGCCCGAACCAAGGTTTGGAAAAGTCAGCGTTGAGCCGGCGAATGATGTAATCCTTCCGTTTCTCAATAGCTTCAAGTTGCTTTGCTCGTGGGAGGCTAAAGATCTGCTCGTCCATCTCCTTCCAAAAGAGGACCGCCCGAGTTGCTATCTTGTGAATTGGCTGCCCCATTTCGGACTGAACGGTTACAATACCACCAATTGGTTTACTGTAGCTCATAGTCCAGTCAGAATCCTGGCATCCTGGTGCCTCGCAAATCAAAGCTTTGGCCTGTGGGGAGGTGTGGGCTTCTTTGGCGACCATTATTCGGCTTCCTAGGAGAATACCGTCGAAAGGCATCTTGGCATAGCCAAACTGGGTTGACCACGCACCGGTCAAATAAGGATACGAGTCCGCAGCGTCTCCAAATCCACTGCCAGCAACTAGAACAACATTTGAACATTGGCGAATCTTGCCGTAAAGATGTAAAATTGGAACATGAAAGTCCTCGAATGAATGATGGCCTCCTCCTCTTCCACCGGTCCACTGAAGAATGATTGGGAAAGAGGGGTAAGCTTTTGCAAGTTCCAGAACACTCATTATTGCATCTTCAGACCCAGGCTTCAAGGATAAGTGTCTCAACCCCAAAGTGTTGATATACTCCCCTGCAACCTCTAGATTTGGTACCCCAGCGCCAATTGTGAGTCTGTCTATAGGATGTCCTTTTTGAGCGAGCTGACGGATCATCGCTATCTGCCACTTCATTGCATGAGGACTGGCGTATATCAAATTACACGTGATCCCACTTCCTGGAGGCACATGGGCAGTGACGTTGGCAATCGCGGCGGACATGCTCTCGGAATTGTAGTAACCTCCGCCGGCAAGCTCTACATGATAGCCTGCATTCATAATAGACGAAACAAAATCCCAGGGGACTGTTGTAGGAGTCATACCGCCGATCATGATTGGAGGGGTTCCCAAAAGCTGGCTCAGTTTGGTCTTGAGGCCGATTTGGCCTGTTGTGGATTTGACGAGTTGAGGACCAAACTGCTCTTCCCAGCTTTGGATTCTCATCGAGTCCCTTGGTAGCTGGGGTGCAAATATCTCAGGCCTTGCTCCAGCACCCTCTTTCAGGGGAACCAGCTGTGTCCCAAAGATCACTCTCACGCCCTTTCCTTCTTTAATCTTCGAAACAATTTCACCAACTCCTTTTCCAAAAGCAAGAATGTGAGTGCTCTTAGCTGACCTCAGAGTTGAAGGCCAATCAACATGTTGCGTAGTTACAGCGTCGATAAGCGAGCTGAGAACATCAGCTACCCCATTCCTCATATCGGACCCGTCTTGAGAATGATAAACGGGAATTTTCAACTCTGTCGCCTCGAATTTTTCATTGGAGAGCCGCTCTTTGATCTTTTGCGCCGCCTCAGTAAGATAAGGAGTGTGGAAAGGCGCACTTATGGGTAGAAACTGATTTTTCACAATCGGCTTCCGGCGGTCAAAAGGAATGCGGGATTGATCTAGACCTTCACTGGCTTTCAAGTCTCTTAAGTGCGCATTCAACCCAATCAAAGATCGAGCAGGACCAGCAACAACATAACTGTCTCTAGTGTTTGAGAGAGCTAGGTGAAGCTGTTGTCCAGGAGGCAGTTCATTGTTGCATTTTGCAACAACGTCATCGATCTGACTTCTGTGGAGGCCACCGATATGAAGCATCGGCGAGGGCTTGACTTCTTCATTTTCTTCACTACCGCTTACTAGACCAGCAGGCAAAGGACATTTAGGCGCCGCTCGATGACTTTCATATCCAAGCCAGAAGAGCATTCTGGTGACTGATCTTGCGTTTTCGTAGAAAGATAGCCATGAATCTGATCTTGCAATTCCAGCTGCAACAACGATTCCTTGAGAATGCCCCGTCACTCCTTGAAGCAGTGATCGTATTTCGCCTGGACTCTTTTCCAATACTTTACACACAACACAGAAATGTGCTAAACTGATAGCTCCAATGATAGGGAAACTAACCGGAGCCGTGGCAAGATAATCTCCATTTGGCACAGTCTCGGGGTGGTCCAGCCAAGTTCTTAAACTGATTTCTCGTCCGTAATAGAAATCCGAGGTTTCACCAAGTCGACAGCTTTCAGACAAGACGCTGTCTATGGATTCAATCAAATCCTCCAAGAACGGTGAATACGTGACATAAATATCTCGAAGTTCTTCAAAGCACCGTGGGTTGAATGCGCCTTGACCTCCAAATACTGCAAGAAGACTGGCGTTCCCTTGCTCAGCCTCCCTGAATAAGGCACTTTGCTCTGATCCTGATGATAGAAAGCAATGGGAGAGAGCTGTGTAGTAAGTCCTGAGTATGGACTTTTGTACAGCCGTTGAATCTGGCAAAGTTGATACCAAGGAATGTATGTCGGTAATGACTAAAAAGTCTCTTCGGAATACTCTAACCAGCGATCGAATTGTTGACTTGGCGACTTGTCGTTCAAGAAGAAATTGTATAAACTGTGCCAAAAGACATACAGCTGACTCGGGGAGTGGGAAGTGTACATCCGACTTTGTTTCAGGCGTCCAATTTGATAATGAGGTAAGAAAAATGGCTTTGTGGTGGTCTAACGAATCTACCTGATCTCGTGAGACTGACGTCGTGTGCTCGATATCCTTGTAGTTTAGATAAAAGAAGGCTTGAGACGAGAAGTCATCCATGGACTCCTCCACCGACGGGGTGAGGTTGACGAGGGAGGGAGAACTAGACATGTGACTAGAAGATGTGTGTGAAGGCATCGTCACACTTAGAGAGAGCGTGGTGTCTAATGATCAGGACCAACGTCTCGTTCTTCAAGCCCTCTCTCTATTCAGCGTCGTGTTGGTAGGTATGTAGTACGGTCGAAAGGAGGTATCCTCACATCCAATGAGAATGAGAATGACAATAACAAAGCCGATCTCCCTCTTTCGTCTGCAAGTTCATGATATTTTTCTCATGCTTTCGTTCACCCTGGATGGATACTATGGGGCTCCTGGGGAGCTTCGTTGCAAAGCCTGTGATGATGCGATCAGCACCCTCACTGTCGTCAATGCGGCCATGGAACATACATGCTATGGCCTCTACGACGCTATCTGATCCTTCGGAGGGAGAAAGAGCGAGAGAATTGCTTGCCCTGAGGGACCAACCACCACCGGACGACGACATTATCGGTGACAGTGCCTGCCCTATCTCGCAGGTCGGGTCTCCTTGGATGTTTCCCATAGCAATACCTCCCAAACATTAGAGAAAGTGTTGATCGGGGGAAATAGGGCATCATCTCCATCGTCGCTCTCGCTTCTCCGACAACGAGGTGTCGCAATACTTTGGCTGTATCTGTATCCACATATGGCAGTGCAGTTTCTTGCAAGACTGTGTCCCCCACTCTCTCCCCCGGGGATGGTTGACAATTCGGGGCCGCCGCGTCTTTTAAGGAAAATGCACACATACGAAGTACACGCACAGTACGGTAGTGTCATGACAAGGGGGTACCTGGTTGCAGTAGTAGACAACTCTAATCATGAACTCTAATTGTTATCGATGATGAAAAAACGTGAGAGTTCGGAGAATTAGGACGGCCAAAGCAGGCAACATCCCTGTTAGAGGCATGTCAGAGTATTATTCTGCCGGCAGAATTCCTTTCAAGATAACAACATCCTAGCTGACATCTCTTGCCTGCATAATCATCCCAGTCGTTGCAAAAGGCTTCGCCCACGTTCACCCCCTACAGTACTGCATAGGTACTGTAATAGCCTATCTCTCTCTCTCTCTCTCTCTCTCTGTGTGTGTACTGCGTATACCAAGTGTCTGAATCTGCAACCCCCCCAAGCCATCTCGGCATATGTCGCCCGACTGCCCATTGCTTCGATCCACTTCCCAGTCAAGCAAAGCAAAGCAAGGACCGAGAGCTGTCCTATCTTTACTTTCTGTAGTGGACTTCCCAATAATGTGTCCCAACAGCTTTTTCAGACCGCAATTGGGCGCGTGCGCTGTATGGGGCTCTGGCCTCTACCTTTCTGTCCCCGAATTACTAGTATTCGTCTAGCATTTTGTCGCTTACAAAGAATAGATAGCTCTTGCCAAAATGTGCTTTGCTGTATTGCTAGATCTGTCAAAAGTTTGAAGGTTCGAATCAAAAACGAAGAGTTGCAAACGCATCTAATTTACTCATATCTGAACCCTGATTATTGTCTCAAAATAAGTCCCATTTAGTACGCAGCAGCAGCAGCAACAACAGCAGACATGACGGAAGTTCAAGCCGATGACAACAGCGTCAAGCCTTACGATGAGGTCATCACCAAGATTGTTGACTATGCCTATGACTATGAAGTTGAAAGCCCTCTGGCATGGACGCGAGCAACAGCCACATTGCTAGATGCTCTTGGAGCTGCCTTTGAAAGTATCACCACTAGCTCGGAGTGTGCACAGCTCATAGGACCAACCTTGCCGTCGCCTGACAAGATTCCCGGAGGTTTCAAGCTTCCGGGAACCTCTTATGAGCTCGACATTTTGAAGGGAGCTTTGGATATGGGGTTGATGATTCGTTATCTCGACCACAATGATGCTTTCCCAGGTGCTGAATGGGGCCACCCATCTGGTTAGTATAGCTGGATTAGAAATCTAACACTTACTGTACTGATATGTTAGTTTGCAGACAACCTTGGAGCAATCCTAGCAACAGCTGATATCTTCACACGAGCAGCAGTTGCCGCAGGCAACAAAGACGGCGTCCTGACTATGCGCCATGTTCTCATTGCTCTCATCAAGGCATACGAGATCCAAGGCTGCTTCCAGATCAAAAACGCTTTCAACAGAGTCGGCCTTGACCACGTTATTCTGGTGAAAGTAGGTTCGACAGCCATGGTATCCTGGCTTATGGGTCTCACAAAAGAGCAAGCCAAAGCTGCAGTCAGTCACGCGTGGCTAGATGGCCATCCACTCCGCGTATACCGTCAAGCGCCTAACACTGGTCCCCGAAAAGGCTGGGCTGGAGGAGATGCTTGTATGCGAGCTGTCCATCTTGCACTCATGGTAAAAAAAGGCCAGCCAGGGGTCAAGGCAGTCCTCTCAACTCCACGGT